>VWZE01025083.1:58410-79652 GCA_013396675.1 Eubucco bourcierii | reverse complement strand
GGAAGTGCTGGCTGCTGCCGCCGCTGCTCGCTCGCTGGACGAGTTGTTGTTGTCACACGGTGCGGAGGGGAGGAGCTCCGGCAACTTGAAATACCCTTTGAAGCAGCAAAAGGCTCACTCACTAGTATTAACCCAAATTATCCAACCAGGAACCCGGAGCAGGAAAANCCCTTCTCAGGAACCGTTAGATTACATGTTTCATATTTCATCCCACCAGAGACGAGATGTAATTTTCCCAGCCCTTTTCAGCAGTCGCTTGTCAACACAGTTTGTGGAGAAGCACGAGAGTCTCCAGCGTTCTCCCTAAAGCCGGGTGGGGGCAAGGAAGCCGGGGCGCGGGGCGGGCGCCGGCTGCACACCTTGCCGAGGCCGGGGCGGGGGCACCCGCAGACAAAAGCAAAAGCCTCCGCATGGGTCAGTTGCTCTTGCCACTGCTGCTGTTGTTCTCCCGGGATCATGGAACACTTCTCCCGGCTGGCTGGGAGTTACTGCTGGGGGTCCCGCGGCAGCGCCAAGGCCCCGTTGGGGCGCTTTGTGTCTTTGGGGCGCGCGAGGGCAGCCCCACGGAGCTGCAGCTGCAGGCGACCTTCCCGCGAGGGGCCGTGGGTCGTAGGGGACGAGATGGTGCAGGTTACGCTGTCAAGAAACCGCATCGAGCAGGCTACGGCGGCACCCAAGTAAACTTAAAAGAGGAAAGCAGTTGGACCAGACCGCCCCGCGCGGATTCCGCGGTGCAACAGGTGGCAACGGCGCGCACAAACCGCGCCACTCCTCGCGCCAGGCAGCGCGGAAAGACAGTTGGTACGCTTGCCCACGCATGCGCAGTAGCGCAGGCGGCAGGACGCGCCTCGCCCGGCGCGGCCGGATCCTGAGCGTCGCGTGAGACCTGCTCGCTGCAGGAGTTGGAAGTGAAGTTGTACCTGTGTTTGGCGCCTCGTACGAGTGGGTTGCCAGGGTCGATCGGGAGATGCCGGGGCTTTGTTCGGGGTTTTTTTTGTTTTTTTTTTTTAAGATAAAGAAGTAACAGTTCGTACAGATATGTAGGTCGTGTGCATACCAGGTTTTCTACAGAAATAGGGTTTGGTGTGTGTGTAGTGCCCCTCGTTATAAAATTACACACTGTGTGCTTAATTAATTGTGATGAATGTATGTGCTCACAACTGCTTTTTAAAGAAATGTATACTACTAGGTGAGAGGCAACACATGAGATGATGACCTACGTACAGAGTGGATAATCTGTACAGGAGATTCAATACGAGAGAATTTCTGCAGTATCACTTACAAACTATTCTCACATGGTCTTGCTTATTGTACTTTTAAGTTTAGGATATAGCAATTTGTGTTCCAATACCAGTAAAGATGTCCTGTGCTAGTAAAATTTTAGCTAACCTGCACTAAACTCTTTAAACCAAATTAAATACAAAGTGGCATTTTGTTTTGAAGTCTTGTCTGACAGTAACTGTGCAGAACACTTCTTTGGGCCATTTTTAGGTGTTTTTCAGAATGTTTATCTGAAAGAGCTTGTACAACTTGGCTTTCCATAATGGGATCTGTTGTTGCATAAACCTTACAATTCTAGAACATGAACACACTGCGTGCATCTTCTTTTTCAGTTGTAGATAACCAACTGTTCATATTTCCTTTGCCTCAAGTATGCTTTTGCATTTCACCTTCACTTACACCCTGTGAAAGCAGAAGAGAACCTTGAGAAGATCAAGACAGAGCAAGGCACACATGCTATTGCCACTTGGAGAGCTGAGGGAACTCTGGATTAGAATACCTACGATTTCATCTGTTCTCCACCCTCTCCACAACGCGATGCACACCATCTCTTCTTGTTTTGTGCTTTCACGGATATGTAATCCTCATGGTTCAAAACCACATAATGAAAATGTAGTTTGAAAGGGTTTGCTAATGCAGGTTTGTGTTAGCCTTGATCATTTCAATGCAGCAATGAGATTAGGAACCTATAAAGAAAGAGATACATGAAAACGTTCATGTTTCCTCAAAGCTTCTGGTTTGCTAAGTGTTTCTAATGATTATGGGGAGTAACTGGATTTATTTTAGTTCACACAAATGCTCACACACTCAAACACACCAACAAATTCTGAGATTGCTCTTTGTAAACTTTTTCAGATTGTATTTCTCTTGTTGACTGACCCTTTCAAGTAATAATACTGTTAGGTGTTTTGTTGGTTTTTTTTTTTTCACTTCCTGAGTTGATACCAGCAAAACTCAAATTACTGTAACTGATATTTGAAAATTCTCCCTGTGTCAAGAAGACTTATGGTGCTGAAATCAATAAGACTGTTTAAAATTCAAAGACCTGCAAATCGTTCTGTTTGTCCTTTGATAGGGCCTGGGCTGATTAAAATGCGACCAAGAAATCTTAATTGCTGCACTAATTAAGAAGTCTTTAATTTCTTTCCTGGAATATTGTTTGAATCAGTGTTTCTGTTCTGCTCATGTAACTGTTCAGGGCAGGTATTCTGTTTGGAGGTTTTTTTGTTTCTTTTGTTTGATTGGTTTTGGGTTTGGTTGGGTTTTGATTGGGTTTTTTTGAGGGGAGGGGACTTGACCATTTTGGTATATTAAAATGTATGTTAAAGCAGTAAGATGTATTGACAGTGTCTGTAATTTATTGCTCTAAAAAAGACTGATAGAGAGTTCACTGTTATATTAAATTACGATTTTGAGGGCAGCTGTAAAGGATAAAACGCAATTAGAAAATGCATTGGTGCTGTTGCATTTTAAGGAATCTGAATAACTGACAGCAGACAGGATAGTACATCAGCTCTAACCAACCTTCTCCTCCATTCCCCACTGCTTCTTCAGTTGTTATTGATAATTAAGTATTTAAATTCATTCAGAAAGAAAAAAAAAAGTATTTATCTTTTGAACATTGAACATGTGTGAAGGAATGGACCAGGGGGAGGGGAAGGAAGCATACAGAAGGCAGACATAGATTGATAGTGTACTACTGTGTTAAGTTCATCCACTACAGTTTTTCCCACATTTCTTTTGAATATGTTTTCCTGAGAATTACCTTTCTGTCTTGCATTTTGTGTTATCCTTGTCTAGTGACCTATTTAGTTCAGTTTCTGAAGGGAAGAAACTAAATGCTTTCATAAAGCTTTCTGTGTGATCAATAGAGTAATGTTTTAGGTTTAATCGTGCTGTATTGTAATTCTGGCAAACCACTGCTGAGAAGAAGATTCAAAGAAAAGAACAAGTACTGGTGAAGGGAAGGTAAGTTCTGGTCTGCTTTTAATCTCCAGGGTCTCACAGCAATTCTCTTCTCAAGAGCTCTCTTATCTAGAGGGAAAACTGAGAGGGATGGATCTCATACCAAATCACCCCTGCATGGCTCAGAAACAGACTCACAGGAACATGTCTGTAAATTGCGACCTTTCTTCTTTCTTTCTTTCTTTTTTTGTTTTTCCATTAAGATATTTGCTAAACCTTGAAAAGAGGATGAATACAGTTGAGACTGATGTGAAGTGTTGTACCAGTAATAAAAAAAAAGTGGATGCTGCAGTGCTGTTTTTCTAATTGTTGTATTATAGTCAAACTAGCACAGACCTTGTCCAATACAAATACAAACTGGATTCCTTTCAGTGACAGGACAAGTAGATAACATGCTTAATAGATACAAAGGGAGATTTACCATTCCAGGCACGATGTCACACTAATTATGTTTACTCTAATTGAAAGCAAGGTTTTGGGGAACCTGAAATTACTCATAGGATATTTTTAATAACTGAATAATAATAAAGTGCAGCAAATGTTGATCACAAACCTTTTGGTCTTTCAAAAATCTATTGGAAAATTAAATGAAAAGTGGAGTTTGGTACAAACAATGCCCCAGGGCAAAAAACAACTAACACTAGATTTTCCAGTCCAGCCATAACACAAATCAATTTGAGCACACTTCTATGGCCAGACTGCCAGATTGTTATGACTGCTAATTCACTCAATCAAACAGTGCATTAGCACACCCGGCACAAACAGCTTTAACAATAGCATACACTTCTGAACAGTCCACCATATATCATAAAAAGTCCAGAATACATGGTGAGATTGCTTTCACGTTCTGTTTACTGCAGTTCCTATTTACATATGTTGCCTGCTTCACAAAAAAAAAAAAAAAAAAAAAAAAAAAAAAAAAAAAGCGGAAGAACGGGAGACAGGAAACTTACTGAACCATTAAAAAATAACTTTTAAAGTTTTAAAAAATGAGAATCTGGGAGGAAACTATCGCCTGGACTGTCTGTTTAATGTGCATCTCTCAGCTGGAGAGTTGAAAGCAGTGGCTGCACATCACCGGCACAGGACGGGAAGGGGAATTGTTCGGGATTTGGCAGCTCGCACATGCCCTGCCCCGATCCACTTCAGCGCCTAAGCATCTCTTGAGGGCTGTAGTCCGGTGAGCCATCCCACTTGCTGCGAGGCTATTCACCGCCTGAGTACAGGATCAAGGTTTAGACCCAGAGAGTATCCTTCAGTTCTTCCCCTGCATCCCTCGAAGTGGGTGTTATCTCCGGTGATGCTAACTGATGCTCTGACCAGGGACGCGCATTCTGGAGAGATGCAATAATCAACGGCTTGGGAACTTTCTCATCCCTTCCCTCCCTCCTCCCCTGTATCCGACACACACAGAGATACACGTACACACCCACACCCACGCACAAGCGCACATATGCAAATCGCAAAATACCAAACGCCACTTCATCTGCTTACTTATTTACAATTTCCCTAACACCCCAACATTCCCCACTTAAGTAGCTGTTCTGACTTCATAAAATGCATTTCGAAGTCAGTAACTAAGCTAATCGTTACGCTGATTTGAGCCTTTCGGTCACGTTGCAGCTTCCGGAGCCAAAGGGTGAAAGCGGGTCGGGTTCCCTTCCCTGTCTGGCTCGGGATGGATGGAGCAGGTGACTGGGCATTGCCTTCTGACATTCACCTGGCAACTGACAGCCGAGAAAGAACCCTGCAGGTGAGAAGGAAATGACAACCTGCTTCCCTGAGCGAATTAAATGAGGACTGGAATAGGCGGGGAACCCTCTGTAATGTCCAAGTTATACTTGGGCTCTCATTAGAGGTCCTCAGTCCAACGTGTTAATTCACCTGCCAACAGGTAGGAAAAGACGCTCAGAGCAATAATTATGAAACGTAAAGCCCCTGTCATTAAATTGCGTTAAAGCGGTGTTCTAATCTAAAATTTCCCGTGCATTCCTCCTCTGATAGAGTTAGTTCGCTTAGCCACTCCATCCCTGGCTCCCAACCCTGACATAGAAATGCCGGCGCTGGAGAGCCGACCCGGCATTTAAACGTCCCTGGTTCTCCAGTACGCTCCTCGATCTCTGCTAGTTCCAGGGGATCGCTCTTCCTGCCCCGCGCCCGCGAGTCGCGGAGGGATCGCGACATCAAAGTCTATCTCTCCTGGCCTTCCTCCGCCCAACCGGACTCGCCGAACCCCCGGCCGCGATGCCCGGTGAGAGGGGAGACAGCCGCCGAATCAAGACCGAGCGCCCGGCCGGGCGGCGGCTCGGCAGCCGCTCGAGCACTAATTGTTTCCCTTTAAAATAATTTTTAAAATGCGCAATGAGTTCTTTTTTTATACATGAGCCTGCGAGATGCAGCCTTTTCCTCCTCAAATCACTTAAGTGAATGGAGAACATTGGGGTATGGGGTATTACCTTTATTATTCCCGTCTTTGAAAAACGCAGATAAATATTTTTGTTGTTTTGATGGACGTGCACACGCATACACGCACCACTACCCCCTCACCCCACCCCCTCTTAAAAGTCCGAATTCTTGCTTGAAAAGTTTCAACCCAGAGTGAAATTTTATAGCGAGTTACAAACTCTGGGTAAGAGTGGGATGTTATAAATGGAAGTGCTGACACAACCTTAACTATAGCGTGTAAACGTCTATGCTATAATATCCATTAGGCAGAAAGAAAAATAAGAGGGCTGATCAATAATTTATACAAAGAGTACCAACTGCAGACATAATAACTGTAATGTTTGCAAAGCAATCTCTCGCTCTCCAGGCTTAACAGTAAACTAGCGGGGCTGTTAATTTGCAACTCCTACAGATAAGAATACAAACAAATTACTTAAACTTGTATTTTGCTCGATATTTTGCATGCCTCGGTAGGATAAAATAAAATTTAATTACGATGCAACTTGGACTGATTGAGGAGCCTCCCTCCCCCTTCCCTCCTACTCGCCCGCCTGCTGCTCCGAGGGGACCTTTTTGTGCAAAGCTGCGACCGAGAGAGGAATAAGTTGGTTGGACGGGCGTTGTAAATGGGTCGCCTTTTGGGTCACTGTAGTTATTCATACATGGAAACAAAATAAAGCCATTTAACTTCAAAAGAAAGTTACAAGGTTTTCCAGTGCCGCGAGCTGAAACACAATACCCTCACCGGCACGATAAGCATCAGCTGTCAGGGGATAATGCACTGGCGTTTTACATGCAGGAGGCTACCTAGAATTNAAAAAAAAAAAAAAAAAAAAAAAAAAACCCACAAAAACCCAAAACAACCCACAAACACAAAAAAACCCCACAAACCAAAAGCCAACCAAAACCAAACTCTGCTTTTGGGGAAACCAGTGCGTCTTCCACTATCCTAAACAGAGAGTGGGCGAACAACTGTTATCTTCATTTGCATGGAAGCGCTATCTACCACTTCCGTCTACTGCAGTTAGATAGCAAAGCAGAGGAACAAAGTCTGAAAGTTGCTAGTAGGCTCAAGTAAATATGCCGAGGTTTTTTTAGCGTGCCTTTTGCAATAGTACCGAAGAAATTCCTTTATTCTCAACAAGAGATAAACACGTCAGCCGAGGAGATTTTTTTAAAAAGTGCTTCTCCCCCACCCCCCACCCCCCCTTAGAAAAAACAAGCACACCACAGCAAGCTCAGGTTTAACGTGACAATGTACAGTTCTTCAGACAGTTTTCAGCTGTGCTTCTTGGGGGTCTCGTGCCCGTTTTGTGTAGTATAAGAGAGAGAGACACCTTATTACTGAGCTGTAACGTGGAGTGGTAGTTTGTCAGGTCCTGCGTTAAAAAAAGAAGGGAAAAACCCCAACCAAACAAAAAACAAACCAAAACAAAACCCCAAACAGCAATTTGCCCCCTTGTCTGGTGCCTGATTGTTCAATGACCTCTCCGAGCGCAGCTCTGGTAACTCAAGCATAAATGGCAGCTATCTGCAGATTGCACGCGGACAGTCTTTTATACCGAAGCCGTAGTTTCTGGTCCCACTCACACCCTAAGACCGGTTGCATGCAACGTCGGATAGAGAAACTAAACAGAAATTGTACAAATTGCAGCGCCCACTAGTGCCCGTGCGTGGGGAGGGGGGGAGCTGGGCTCCGCTCCTCTGCTCTCCTCTCCGCTCTCGTCCTATACCTTGCGCTCCCTTCAGTTCCTCTCCTCTCCCCTGCGCTCCCCTGAGCTCTCCTCCGCTCCCCTCTTCCCCATCGCGCTGCCCTCCGCTCCCCTGTGCTCTTTTCGCGCTCCCCTTCTCCTGTCCGCCGGCTGACGCCGGGGGAGAAACCTCCTTCGGGGAAGACGGAAGGCGGGACCAACCAGGGGGAAGCAAAGAGGAATTAAATAAGGAGGACGAAGCTTAAACTCGTCCTTTTAAAGTGGGGGTTATGCCTTCGTTTTCTAAGTGGACGCTTTAAAAAGAAGAAACTGGAAAGTTGTCTTTTCCCTGCTTCTTCCATTCTCTCTAATCCGCCCTCTGTTCGAACGGAGCAAGTGTTTCACAGACAGTATCTTCACGCTGTCATTGTGAAAGGAGCTGGAGGGGCTGCCTGGCTGTAAAGACTTGATGGGAAACACGAACATTAGACACTTTGTGGAGTTTTGGATAACCAGCTGACATGCAGTGCTACAGAAGCTCTGTGAGATGTTTTCATTAGCCCTCTTCTTTCTCAATTGTCTGAAGTTTGTGGTGGTTTGGTTTGGTTGGGTTTGGTTTGGTGGTTTTTTGTTTGTTTTGGGGTTTTGTTTGTTTGTTTGTTTTTCCCACACAGCATTTTCAGAGATAGTTAATGCACAGCATTTTCTTTTAAACTATTCTCCTTGCTTTGAAGATGAGGATGGACTTTGCAAGGAAAGTAATACATTACTCTGGTCTGGATAGAAGTTACTGAGTACATAAGCTCAAGATACTCTTACACAGTAGCACTGCATGTCTCCAGTGTTTGCTTATTGTTGGACGTGCATTATTGTGTTGGGAAATGTTTCCTGTTACATTGGCATCCAGGGTAATGTGATTTCCTGTGCAGGATTCTCCAAGCTGTAAGAGACAGCTATCAATTATATAACACCCACTGGGTCACAAGTAGGTGGCAATGGACTGATCCTATCGTCTGCTAACTCCTTAAAAGCTTTCAGTAAGCCATTGGTTCACACTGTATAAACTTACTGAGATGCTAAGACCTTCTTTGGCTGAGAAAGAAAACTCCAAATATGTTCTGGAATACCTTGGATTCAATGTGTAACATCATCTGGTGGATGATGAAAGTTGGGCCAGGATTAACATTTTCTTTTCCCTATGTCTATAAGACAGTCACATCTTTTCCTTTTTCTTTATGGTTGCTAAGCATTTTTTCTTCAATAATAAGCACCAGAATATATGCTCAAATAGTTCTCTTTGCCAAGAAATTTGTTGCACAAACCCATAAATATAAAAGGCACTGAATACCAAAGTAGTTGAAAATAATTTGCAGTAATTCCTGATTTTCTTTATTTTAACATTTCTGAAAAAAGGACCCATTTTAAAACAAGGTAATACTTGCCACAGATAACAAACATTTTAAAAGGTCCTCTTTCTTTATGGTAGATATTACAGAGGTAGTATGGCCAAAACAACTTCCCTTAGAAGTTGGTTTATATGGATAATGGCAAAATATTTCAATTATGACTATTTGCTTGAATTTATATATAACTTCACCATTGTCTGTCTTCAGTGCTCAGTGATTTACATGCAATTGAATTCTGCTACTGTGAATGCTGGTCCTCAGGCTTATACAAGGTAATTTTTTTTTTTTATTTACCCAATAAAAATAGACTTATGAGAGACAGCAGTTCCTCAATACATTCTTAGCTTTAGGCACAGGTGCAGATATATAAGTAAGTACTTAACACTGGAAAGCAAGAAACAGAGTCACAGAAGTGCCAAAAAGAATTAGAAAACCACATTTGATTCTTGTATTTTGAAAAGCAAAGGAAATTTTAAGGGAAAGCAGCAAATATATTCAAGTAAGAAGTTAATTTAAGCAGATTGTAAAAATACATAAGGAAATAAATTGCAGTAATAAAAATGTATCCATACAGAATATTTTTGAGTCACAAGTATATACTAGCAAGTTGGTCTTATTAAAGCTTGTTCTTCTAAACATGTGAGTATAAACTTCAAGTATAAACTTCAAAGCAAGAAAAAAAAAGAACTATCACCATCTAAGTTACTTTAATCTAGCTAGTTAGAAAGAGTTTTAATTGTCATGCTTTTGTTTAATTACACCCTTCTATCTGGCAATCACAGGCAGTTGAGGATTATTCTGTTTTCAGACATGAGGAGGGATGGGACAACTAGGATTCACAAAACTCCCTAGGGTGCCATGCTCGTACTACCAATTGTTGCATGATTAATAGGTGCCTAAATCCCGTAGTGCATAAACTGATGTTGACATAGCTCACCGTGTAGCTTTCCTTTGCTGGACATATATATGGAAGCACACATTTCAGTGCTGATGTTTTTTTTGAAGAGACAGTCCATGTCTAAACACAGACAGTCTTTGCTTGGGTTCACTACATCCATGCAAGTGGGCCTTCAATCAAGGTAATAATGGAATTAGGTTATTTGCTTCTGCGTTCATATTTACATTCTGTGGTACAGCTAATAACCAGTTAGGCGGGCCACTTCCAGGGTGGAAAACCTGTTTTCACACATCCGACTTCTGTTGTTCCCACAGGACAAAAGAACTGTTTCCCACATGGAAAACAAGCAAAATAACCCCTGCAAATGCAGGGAACATAAGCAATCAAATATGAGGTCTGCAGTGGTGAAGGTTTCTCTGGTTCTTTGTTGGAAAATACAGGCCAACTGACCAACCAATGGTCTTATGGGAGGAATACCTCCAAACAGACTCTCGTACTTCTCGTGTAAATGTTTGTGGCACCTTGTGGGGAAAAGATTTTAAGGCCTGAATTCCATCACACATATATTGGGTTCCCATGCTGCTAGTGAGGACCTTCTGTTCACTGGTAAATTTGTCCTGTTTTGGAAGCGGGGCTTCTAATTAGCTTAGATGTTTTAAAATGTTGTTTGGATTTTTTTTTTTCCCTGTGGGTTTTACTTTCTCTTTAAAACTGTTTAACTACAATCTTAAAACTATATTATAGAGTCATAGAATGGTAAGGTTGGAAGGGAACTCAAGGATCACCTAGTTCCAACCCCCTGACATAGGCAGGGACACCTCCCACTAGTACAGGACACTCAAGACCTTGTCCAACCTGGCCTTGAACACCTCCAGGGAGAGAGCAGTCACAACCTCCCTGGGCAACCTGTTCCAGTGTCTCACCACCCTCACGGTAAAGAACTTCCTCCTAACATCCAGTCTAAATCTCCCCTCTGCCAGTTTAACCCCATGGCGCCTCATCCTGTCATTACAAGACCTTGTAAATAGTCCTCCCCAGCCTTCCTGTAGGCCCCCTTCAGATACTGGAAGGCTACTATAAGGTCTCCTCAAAGCCTTCTCTTCTCTAGGCTGAAGACTCTTGTAGCCTGTCCTCATAGCAGAGCTGCTCCAGCCCTCTGATCATCCTCGTGGCCCTCCTCTGGACTCACTCCAACACTTCCATGTCCTTCCTGTGCTGGGGACTCCAGAACTGTACACAGTACTCCAGATGGGGTCTGACGAGAGCAGAGTAAAGAGGGACAATCACCTCCCTTGCCCTGCTGGCCCCACTTCTCTTGATGCAGCCCAGGACTCGGTTGCTGTCTGGGCTGCATGTGCACACTGCAGGCTCATGTTGAACTTTTCATCAAAGTAAACATTCTACTAACAGCTCCATGGTTTGGTTTTGTTTTGTTTTTTTTTAACTACCAAACTGAAACAATTACAGGGAAAATAATGCATATAGCAGTATACATAATCAGGAAAATGTTTTCTTGATTGCTTTTTTTCTATTGATATAAACTTAGAACTCAGTGCACATTTTACAAGGACTCATAGCTGAATACTTTTAAATATGGTGACATGCAGTGGCAGCAGTAAATACAGTTTTGGAGACTACATTTATGCTAGCAAATTAAACTTGCATGGGAACGTTACTGTGCAGTAAAGCTGACCAGAACACGAGTGTATTTGTAAACAATTCACTTGTCTAAAAGAAGGTAATGGCAGCAACCTACCAGTTAAGAAGGGTGTCTGTGATATGCAACCTCCCTCTTCCTCAAACTGCACACAAGAACTGTTTTTCAAGATGCTTAAAATGTGATGGAAACCATTTGAACAGTCTTTCACCACAGACCATCATGTTCCATGAACATATGTCTTGAAACATATATCTACGTTGGACACTTTTCATAGAATCATAGAATGCACTGGAGTGGAAAGGACCAAGATCTTGTGATCTTTCCATGGGCAATATTCCCATTGACTTCTAGAAAGGAAATCTTAAAAAAAAAAAGATAATAAAAACCAAACCAACAAAAACTTTCCTTAATTAGTGAGGAATCCAGCCTTGGCCTATAATTAGAAAATAAAGAGGAAGTAAAATTGTGAGAGAGGAGGAGCTGTTAAAACACTCCCTAAACCAAATTTCCAATGGCATTGAAGTATTGCTCACTAATATGAGGCCTGTGTAATTAATTTAACAGCTTGGACTAGCAATTCAAGTTTTTGTGCTCTCCTGCTTTTGTACTGGGTATTTGAAGCTGAAAATGCAAACATGAATGCATGTTCTGTAAGAGACTTCTAGAAAAATGTTAGGGAAGGCAGGGAGTGTTCATTGCTGGGTTTCATGTTAGATTCTTTGCAGTCAGCATCAGTCCCAGAAAACAGTCAGGGGAATTTAGAGTCTTCTTGCAACAGGTGGCCTGCTGTTGAATTTATAAGGCCATTTGTAACTTTTATTGTTAGGAACACCATAAAAAAAAACAGTATGCAAAGGGACTGATGCATTTATTCGTGTGTTTTTCCTCAGTTTATATGAACTAACATAGTACTGTCCTGTTTGGGAGTCACATAAATGCAATGTCTTGCACTTCTTTTTACAGCTGTAGCTTGTTTTGAATAGTCAGACAGAAACAAAATGACAGAGGAAAGATTATTCTTTAGAATTTTAACTGTGCTGTTTAGAAATCAATGACATCTGCATCTGTCTTAACACATTAGTGAAATGGCCTGTAACAATATCAAACAGGAAAGTATTGCTAGTTTTATTCAGAACCAGCAGATAATATGAATGGTGTACTTGACACTTCATAAATAATAGCACATCAAAAAATCAGAAAGAAAAACTTTGGCTCAGTATTACAGTCAGGTAGTATTTTTCCCAGGTAAGAACTTTAGGGTCAGCTTTGATAGTCACCTTTGATACAAAGGTGAATATAATATTCCACTTAAACAGCTTTCAGATACCAATTGGTAATTGGAGATCTGTTAGAAAGATTTATTTGGGAAATGGTTTACTTTGTTTCTGCATCTTATTTTCTGATAGACAATATTTTTTGGTACAAATTTCAGGAAGATTTTTTAACAAACCCCTTAATTAGTGGGGGAAAAAGCCCCCCATCCAAACTTAAGCTCTTTAATTCATCTTGGTATCCATTGGCCTCTCATATAAACTCTAGCAATTTCTATTTCATCTCCTCACTTCTTGGTGGAAACTATAACAACGCAGAATGTAACAGTGTTATTGCTTGCTCCTGAATTATAGTACAAAACGTGCTTGATTTAAAAAGCCAGACAAACAAAGTCCTTATATCTATGAGAAGTCTAATGCTGCTTTAAGGCTCAGTTATTCCTCTGATAACCGCCACCTCTTTTGCAGAAGCAATTCCAATAAAGCAAAGGTGCCCTCTGTAGGGAAGAGGTTGTAAATGATTATGGGTAGCTGGCGTTTAACATTCGCAGAAAGCAACAGAAAAGAATAATTTCTTGTCAGACTGGCTCTCACAGAGACAATATAGACTAAGTATTAGGCATAGATGAAGCAGTGCAAAATTACCAAAAGCTCCTGCTTTAAAATAAAGTGATAAATAATACTTTCAACTGCAAATAACAGCTAACAGTTTTGTAAAAAACTGGCCCGACGCTGAATGTGTAGCGTGGTAAAACTGAGCTAAGTTGCAGGAATCTCCTGAATAAAATGAAATATGCATTTCAATCTAAAAAAATCTTATGGAAATAAGAGAATTCAGAAAGTAACACACTTGCATAGTCTCTGTAGCATATACTCCTAAAAAGTTTACTGCGAAGTGGATTCATTAACAGTCCCAGAGGGTTAGCATATTGCTTGCTAAGAAATTGCTTCTGTTAGCATACCCACAGACACCTCTTAGGTGGTGTGCAGAATCTCTAGTGGCTGTTTGCAGTTATTTGGGGAATTCTTTCCTCAATTTATAATGACAGCTAAAGCCAGCCTAGAGAGAAGTAGGGATTCTGGCACTAGTTGTAGTTCATTGCCTGTTATTAATTATTTTCTAGGCCTCATTTTGGATGACCTGTGGTTCTTGTTATCTTGATTTTTTGTCTTTTTCCCTATCTACTTTTCTTTTTACAAAACGTTTACATTATTTATATTATATTTGTATTTATTTATATACAACCTCATGAAATTCAACAAGGCTAAGTGTAAGGTCCTGCACCTGGGTAGGCACAATCCCAAGCACAAATGCAGGCTGGGTGGTGAATGGCTGGAGAGCAGCCCTGAGGAAAAGGACCTGGGGGTCTGGATTGATGAAACGTTCAACATGAGTCTGCAGTGTGCACATGCAGCTCAGACAGCAACCGAGTCCTGGGCTGCATCAAGAGAAGCGTGGCCAGCAGGGCAAGGGAGGTGATTGTCCCTCTTTACTCTGCTCTCGTCAGACCCCATCTGGAGTACTGTGTACAGTTCTGGAGTCCCCAGCACAGGAAGGACATGGAAGTGTTGGAGTGAGTCCAGAGGAGGGCCACAAAGATGATCAGAGGGCTGGAGCAGCTCTGCTATGAGGACAGGCTACAAGAGTCTTCAGCCTAGAGAAGAGAAGGCTTTGAGGAGACCTTATAGTAGCCTTCCAGTATCTGAAGGGGGCCTACAGGAAGGCTGGGGAGGGACTATTTACAAGGTCTTGCAATGACAGGACAAGGGGCAATGGGTTAAAACTGGCAGAGGGGAGATTTAGACTGGATGTCAGGAGGAAGTTCTTTACCGTGAGGGTGGTGAGGCACTGGAACAGGTTGCCCAGGGAGGTTGTGACTGCTCTCTCCTTGGAGGTGTTCAAGGCCAGGTTGGATGAAGCCTTGAGTGTCCTTTACTAGTGGGAGGTGTCCCTGCCTATGTCAGGGGGTTGGAACTATATGATCCTTGAGGTCCCTTCCAACCTTACCATTCTATGATTCTATTTTTTTTTTTAATTTATATGCACATATACTTTCGAAGTAGCAATGACATTGTATACAGTAATCTGCATTTCCCTGTAATGAACTGTATCATGGAGTGGGCAAAAGCTTTCCAAATTATGATTTAACCTCCTTTTATCTTTTTCAGAACTCAGGGAAGAAACAGTAATAGTTGGTATACTATATATGTTTGGGTTACTGCAAAACCGTGGACTGAACCATAGTTCAGAAAGTGAAGATCAGGGTTTTAAATTTGCAGTCTTAATCTACTTATAAATTTGACTTTGAAGAGAAGGGTAGGTTTTGATCATCTATGGAAAAATCAAGAATAATAAGTTTTAAAACCTATGGGTTGCTAAAGATGTTTGAGGTTTTTGTTTGTTTGTTTGTTATTTTGTTTAGTTTTGTTTTGCTTTTTCTTTTCTTTTTGGTCTTGTCATTAATAAGAATCAATTTTCCTAAGTCATAACATCAAGGCTGTCTTTCAAAAGTAGGGTTGGCAGAAAGGGAGAATATGAACCTATGGCATTGCCTTTCCTAATCACAGGTTATGGTCTAAGAGCACTTGTTCTTTTCTTTACCCACTATTGGAAATACTAGTATGAGAGATATATCCCATGTTTATGATGTAAATTTCAGATTGATGATATCTTTTGTTTTAACTGATACCTGAAACAATAAACTTCCTTCATTCCATCAATTGAACCTCCCAGGCTCATTTTAAGAGAACTTCACTACACTAATTTTTGATCTTCAGAGTGTACTTTGAGTGTGTTTATGTAAATAAATGTTTGTGGAGTGATTGAGATTCTGGAGTTCTGTGGACTTTTGGTGTGCTCTCTTCCTATGCTGTTGCTTATGCTGTGAATCAGATGAAACAGGCTGCTCATTATACCTTATCTCACAGGCAAAATCAATGCAACTCAGAGGACAAAAGTGAGGATACTAACTCAACGGGGAAATACCTGTAGGTGCTGCCAAACTATGTGAATGTCCTCCACAGGTGGAATTCTCATGGCAATTTGGTTTCTTTTGCTGACATCAAGCATATTTGCACTCTTAAGACCTCTGTAAAGACACCATCTTACCCTACTTAAAACTATTGTATCTTTAATGAAAGTCCGTGGTTATATCTGAATGCCTATCCTGAAATGCAAAAGTAACCTCAGGGTAGGTCTCTTTATTTGCACTATCCAATCATTCATCTAAACACAGAACATACATCTAAGGATATTTTTGCCTTTTGCTAGACATCTTGCCTTGCTGTTGTCTAGCATTATGTTGTTTTGCCCCAGTCCTGAAAGATTTATACACCTGAGCAATTTTAAATGAGAGTAGGCCCATAGACTATTGATACATAATGTTATTCAGGAGTCCACACGTTTTCAGGATTTGGATAATTGTTTTGCATTTACTGATCAGTCATTGCAAAACATTTATAAGGGAATTGTCCAGATTTTTTTTTCCCCCCATCTCGGTAAACTGTCACAAGTTTTGTACAATGGAGTGGGTTTGGACATGGGTTGGATGGTTTTAATGATTAAATCTTATCTTCATTTTGTATTCATGGCAATGATGCACACAAGCATATTAGCGTCTGGCTGAGCTGAATGTATTGCAGCTTCTTAAGTATACTTAGGTTTTCTTTGTTTGTTTCTTTTTTATTTTATTTTACACAGCAGATAACTGAATCAAAAATGGATGATTCCCATAATCCATTCACTATCAGGTCAAACTTTGGAAACTTTTTTCACAACATCTCTTGCTATCTCTGTAAGTATATATGTGCCTGTGATATGTTTATTCATCTAGAGGAATTCCATCTTATTGTTAATTTACTACATGCCTTTTGATGCCTTATGATTACTCCATTACTGGAATAGTTGTCTTTCTTGACTCTCCCAATAGAGGATCAAGAGTATACAGCCCAATAAACATTACAAAGCAGTCACTATAAAATTATTTCTGCCTCCATACCCACCTTTTATTACTGTCATCTTTTTACTTGCCCCATTTTACCAGTAACTAGTAGCCAAACCTCCTCATCCTTTGTCCAATGTAAATAAAACACGTGAAAATATGCTAGGGCGTATGAATGAATTAGTCTCCAGGCTTCTACTGAGTCAAAAAAAAACAAAAACAAAACCAAAAAACCCAAAAAACCCAGCAATGCCATTTTTTACTGGCTGAGAAATGGATAAAGTAGGTATGTAAGCCTAATTACTACTCTCTGTCTGATGTTCAATATTGATTTCAACTTCTTTTCCTTCTACATTTCTTAAATACCATGCATTCACTTCACATCCTTAATAAAGTGCTTAATTTGTAATGTTCTTTAAAACCTAAATATTCTTTTAGCCTTCTGTTCCTGCTCTTTGAAGGATGTCCTGTCAATCTCATCCTAACGTGGATCTCACTAATACGTAGTCTTCCCTTTAGAATTTTTCCCCAGTATTGTCCACTTTCTGTCAAAAGTTCTGTAGTTTGAGAATAAGCAGTCCACATGTCCAGACAAAATAGGAACAAAGCTTTGGTTGATAAAACCTGATCAATGTAAGCTTTATTTTGCAATTTATGCTACCTCTGAGATTTCTATCAACTTTATTTTGCTTAGATATTTAAGATATGTACATATTACTAAAATATGCTGATTTCAGATCTATGTATCTATCTATCTATCTATCTATCTATCTATCTATCTATCTATCTATCTATCTATCTATCTATCTATCTGTCTATCTGTCTATCTATCTATCTAAAAAAAAAAAAAAATTTCCCCCAAATTTACATTCCGCTCCACTTGCAGTGTCGCAGTGTGACTAAACATTGATGCTTAACACATTTGCCTATAAGCTTGTTTTTAACTAAGTGACTAGCTTTAATAATTTCCATGCTGAATAAGAGCCTGCAAGCAACATATTTTAATTTCAGATTCTCAGATGTATTGTTTCAGAGTATTCTTAGCACTTGATTTTGAGTTGTAGTCACCAATTTTTTGTAGTGGTATTGAGCATGCACAAAAATTACTGAAGTCAAAGTGATGAATATCAGGTAACATGAGATAAATTCTATTTCAGGTTGTATGGATAGTGTCTTGGCATGTTAATATATTAACTACAAAACATGTATCTGAACAGGTCTTTACCTACTGTCTTCATGCATTTATCACAAAGCAATAGAAATTATATAATTACTGAACTTTTATTTTGTAATGCAACTACATATTTGTGTAATTTCTTTTAAGTACTGTAAGCATGGTTCGAGGTCAAGTTGTATTAAAAAAATAGATCTATATTTTAGGTAACTTCTTGGGGATTAAGAAAAGTCTTCCTGTTTGAGAAACTGTTAGAGTTTGCTGACTGGATATAGACTGTCCTACTTCTGGTCCTCCCACTCAGATTTCTAGGTCGCAGTAGTCCAGCACTACAAGAGAACTATTAGCCTTCTGTAAACAATCATTCTTGTACCATTGTAAACAATCATTTCCTGTACAAATGAGAGTGAGGGTAAATGAAGACTTAATAGAAAATATATGTTACAAAAATTACATGGAGAACTGTCGTCTTGGTGAGCACAAAAAGGAATAAAGATTTTTAAGAAAGTCAATTCATAGATACTTCATAAAATATCCCTGTAGTCCTTTGCATATTCATTCATCTTTTCATTATTTTCTTCTCTTACATATAGTAGTTTAAGTACCTACAAGCTTAGCTGTGAACTTTCAGAATTAAGGTGTCAGGCTAGGAGATTGAAATAACTCATTTGATCAGAAATACCTAGTTAGTTGGGTTTTTATCTTTCTCTTATGATTTTGGCTACCAATGTGTTGTTACTTTTTGTCATAAGAGTTTCATATTTTTATTTAGCTGGTGTTTTTGGATCAAACTCTTTTTATTATGTTTTTTGGGCATAGGTCTGAATTGTGTTGGAAGTACTGTTGATTCATCCTGAGGACCAGGAATGCAGTTTGATGGAAAAAAGGAATTGATCTACTCTTTTATTTATTAAATAGAATTTGTCTTATTATGTAACATTTGTTGTGTCACACAGGAAATGATTTTTGTTATGATGAAGAGCAAACAAGAGTTATTGAAATCAGTAAAGTCACCCTTTCACAGTACCCTACTCGTATTCCTCTATTTCTGTTATGTAGAAAAGCTTTTTTTCTCTGCCTCCCATTTATAAGTTTCATCACAGAGAGGAATCAAATACTTCTAGTATTTCTGCTGTGATTTTATAGTTCTTTTTCAGCTTCTTGCTTCTAACTTGTCCTGAAATCCTGCTATGAGTGGAGTTAGTTCTGTGGTTTCAAATATTTAATGTAAAACTGTGCTTAAGATGAGGAGATGCCGTTAATGATCCTGTTTAAAGAATCTCCCCTGTTTAAAGAATTTCAGCAATGAAATTTTTTCTTTTGTTTGTCTTATTTCAAACACTGGTTGCTCAAAATATCATGTGGTTTCACAGTATACCATAGTATGCCAAATATTTCTTATCGTCTCTTTAAGTGTTCTTTTCTCATTGAGGCACTGTATTTCCGTTCTTGTGGTGAATATACCAATACCCAGTTGTGACAGCTGAACTGAATCACATTGTATCTGTGCACTTCCCTTTTTTCTTTCATTTTGTCTTCCTTTGGTTGATGCTACCATAAATCTATTCTTGGGGCCAAGCTGGAATTCCTCACACTACACTCTCATACTGTTGATCTTCGTAATTTCTGAATCTATCCGTGTCTTCCTTTGTTTTTGGTTTGGCAGAGCAATAGTTGTACCCGACACCTGCTGTGTGGCATGCTGTTGTATCTTAAATATATCCCATCTTCAGATGATGTGGTTGTGGTCAAATTTTACTTTTCCTATATAGAATCATAGAATCATAGAATCATAGAATGGTAAGGTTGTAAGGGACCTCAAGGATCATCTAGTTCCAACCCCCTGCCATAGGCAGGGACACCTCCCACTAGTACAGGTTACTCAAGGCCTCATCCAATCTGGCCTTGAACACATCCAGGGAGGGAGCATCCACAACCTCCTTGGGCAACCTGTTCCAGTGCCTCACCACCCTTACTGTAAAGAACTTCCTCCTAACATCTAGTCTAAATCTCCCCTCTGCCAGTTTAAGCCCATTGCCCCTTGTCCTGTCATTGCAGGACCTTGTAAATAATCCTTCCCCAGCCTTCCTGTAGGCCCCCTTCAGATACTGGAAGGCTACTATCAGGTCCCCTCGAAGCCTTCTCTTCTCCAGGCTGAAGAGCCCCAACTCCCTCAGCCTGTCCTCATAGGAGAGCTGCTCCAGCCCTCTGATCATCTTTGTGGCCCTCCTCTGGACCCGCTCCAACACTTCCATGTCCTTCCTGTGCTGAGGGTTCCAGAACTGCACACAGTACTCCAGGTGGGGTCTGACGAGAGCAGAGTAAAGGGGCAGAATCACCTCCCTTGCTCTGCTGGCCACGCTTCTCTTGATGCAGCCTAGGACTCGGTTGGCTGTCTGGGCTGCATGTGCACACTGCAGACTCATGTTGAGCTTTTCATCAACCCAGACTCCAAGGTCCTTTTCCTCAGGGCTGCTCTCCAGCCATTCACCACCCAGCCTGTATTTGTGCTTGGGATTGTGCCTACCCAGGTGCAGGACCTTACACTTGACCTTATTGAATTTCATCAGGTTGGCCTGGGCCCAACTCTCCAGCCTGTCCAGGTCCCTCTGGATGGCATCCCTGCCCTCTAGCAAGTCGACTGTGCCACACAGCTTGGTGTCATCTGCAAACTTGCTGAGGGTGCACTCCATTCCTCTGTCCATGTCACTGACGAAGATGTTAAACAGCACTGGTCCCAGCACTGACCCCTGAGGGACACCACGTGTCACTGGAATATGAAAAATTTGACCTTTTTTTTTAGTAGGTTTTTTTTTTTTTCCTCCTGTAAAAACTTTGTAGAAGACACCAAACATTATTTGGTGAGCCAACATTTTGGTTGATTCCTCACTGCAGCTTTCCCTCTGCAATCCGTGTTCCACGTTTCTCGCATTGTAATTCAAAATTGAAGTAATCCATTGCAAATAATTGACTTCTGATATTCTGTCAGTAACAACTTGGAGGAAGCTGCAAAATCATCTTCACCTTCAACGTAATCTTCCTTTGCTGGGATGTAACAGTATTTGACATAACTTTGTTTAAGATTGTGGTTTGGAATCTGATGTCTGTGGCACACTGCTCTATAACATTCCAAATACTCAGTGGATTTTTGCTGTGTGTTATAGTAAGTACTACTTCTTCCTGCTTTCTTATTATAGAATCATAGAATCATAGAATGGTAAGGTTGGAAGGGACCTCAAGGATCATCTAGTTCCAACCCCCTGCCATAGGCAGGGACACCTCCCACTAGTACAGGTTACTCAAGGCCTCATCCAATCTGGCCTTGAACACATCCAGGGAGGGAGCATCCACAACCTCCCTGGGCAACCTGTTCCAGTGCCTCACCACCCTTACTGTAAAGAACTTCCTCCTAACATCTAGTCTAAATCTCCCCTCTGCCAGTTTAAGCCCATTGCCCCTTGTCCTGTCATTGCAGGACCTTGTAAATAATCCTTCCCCAGCCTTCCTGTA
>VWZE01025083.1:0-58087 GCA_013396675.1 Eubucco bourcierii | reverse complement strand
AGGTTGGCCTGGGCCCAACTCTCCAGCCTGTCCAGGTCCCTCTGGATGGCATCCCTGCCCTCTAGCAAGTCGACTGTGCCACACAGCTTGGTGTCATCTGCAAACTTGCTGAGGGTGCACTCCATTCCTCTGTCCATGTCACTGACAAAGATGTTAAACAGCACTGGTCCCAGCACTGACCCCTGAGGGACACCACTTGTCACTGGTCTCCAGGTGGACATTGTGCCCTTGATCGCCACTCTCTGGGTTCGACCATCCAGCCAATTCCTTATCCAGCGAGTGGTCCATCCATCAAGTCCATGCTTTTCCAGTTTGGTGACCAGGATGTCATGTGGGACAGAGTCAAATGCTTTACTCAGGTCCAGGTAGATGACATCAGCTGCCTTTCCCTTGTCCACTGTCGCTGTGACTTCATCATAGAAAGCCACTAAGCCATTATCCTTGCTCTCTTCATTGGTGAAATATCTATTCTTTGGTTTGATATACTTCACACTTCTACTGTAAAGTGCATTACCTGCTGTCATTTTTGATGTCCAGACTGATAGAATAGAGTGGCTTGTATCTATCCTTAACTCCAGTCCCATCCAGGACAGAGTGGTCACATCAATACTAGACAGTACTTGATCGCAGGTCTTTTTTGAGCCTCATGTAGTTTTCCCTGCAGCCCTAAGATGTAGTTTGTGTTTTTGGGAGTGTATTTAGATTTAAAGGACATTAAATAATGTGAGAGCTGTGCAGTAAATCATGTGTTATCTGAGGCTAAGTGTGTTGAGTGTCCTAAAGCACAGCATGGAAGTATGTGGCAGTGTTTGGGAGTGCAAAGCTTCTTAGGAAAGTGACAGAAGATACCAAACCAAATGCAGTTTGTCTCTGCTATCTGCTGAAATCACTACTGCAGCAATCCCTAGAACTACACTGGGATTTTTATTTTGGAGGGATGTTGTCAGTTAGCCTTGGCTAACTGTCAAATACCCACCCAGCTGTCTTATTCCTACCATTCACTGGGATAGTGGGAGGCAGAAAACAGGAAGAACAGGAATGAGAAATCTCATGGGTCAAGATAAAAGCAAGGAGATCACTTACCAATTACAATAATGATAAAGGCAGACCTAATTTGAGACAATGAAGTTTTTGCCAGTTTAAATAGTAGTGCAACCATTAATTTGGGTGGTGGGAAACAACAAGGTAAACATTAAACCAACACCTTTTCCAAGCTCATGTTCACTCTTTCAGTCCTGACTCTCTTGCGTTCCCTGAAGAGGCACAGATTGGATAGCCAGCATCTAACAGTTATTCTCTGTTGCTTCTTCCTCCTCACACTTCCTGCACTCTATCAGGAGCTCCCCAAGGCCTGTGATTCCTTTAGGATCATCCGATCCTAAAGGAATCACACTGTGGTCTCTTCCCTAGGCTGTAGGTTCTGGCTTCTCTGAAAGTGGCATTCCCTTTCCTGTTTCTCCTCTTTCTCCTTCCCCTTCTGCCTGTCCACCATTTTTTTTGCCCTTTCTTTGATATGTTTTTATGGATGCATCACCAGCTCAGCTTTGGCAAATTCGATCCACGGTTCATCAGAGGTTTTTACTCTTCCAGAACAGATTAAATTCAAGAAGGGTACTCTAGGACACCTAAAGTGGCACTACATACCTGTGCTTATGCAACCGAGCTGAGCTCAACTTCCATGTAAACAGGAGGTCTTTGAGCACCTCTAGAAGTAAAACTTCCCCACTCTGCATACCTGAATTTAATTTGATGAGCATAATTAATTGAATAGCACATGACTGCTTAGAAAGTTAAATCTTTGTATGATTTACCTCTGCTCTGGAAGTGCAGACAATCACATTTCTGATATACAGCAGCTTTAATCAGACAGAAAGCAATATGTAATCACATTAGGGCATTTTTTGAGCACATACTTGCCAAAATTATTGCTATATGTTCCAGAAATTGTCTTTATACTATTACCTTTTCTCATTTATTTTTTATAGTATATAAGATGATCATTTATATCTCTAAGACAAACTGCAGCTCTCAGTCTCCAACTTCCATTGACTTGTTCCTGAGGGAAATATAGGAGCAGGACAGAACACCTTCTTCAGGAAATTTCAGAAAGAAGGTAGGTAGCTTTGTATCTGCTACGTGCACCCATTCTGAACTTCTAACTTCCAGCAAGCACAACATCTGTGGTTTCTAAAATCACAACAGAAAACACAATCCAGTCTCTTTATTGAGATACCTAAATGGAGACATTATTAAGTAAGAAGCTGTATGCCACCTAAGACATCTGCATGATACACATGACATGTGACCATGTTGTTGTAGAGAAGTGGAAGGACAGCAGGTGGGATATTCTGTTGTGGCTAGAATAAACCCATACACCTCTGTTTCCACACCTCAATCCTGCTGTCCATCTCTACTATGAAATTTTACATGCCTAGGACCTCATTTTATTGTTCAATTTACACATCTACTCCCATATTTTGTGCACTAGGATGTTTAAAACATTTACTAGGAGATATAACACAAGATTTGTGGGAAGCCTACATGAAGCCTCCAAGGCAGCACCTGAAGGCCAGGAGAGATGAACATGAGCATTTAAAATAATGCAAACCATTTGTGTTGGAGGTACTGCTGTGTTCTCTTGTGCATACAGTAATCTACATGTAGATGCCTATATTTAAGTGTCTTCATCTCAGATTGCATTCTACAATTGCAGGCAGGAAGAGATCTGGTAGAAAAGCTTCTGAAATTGTTTTCAAGTGTTATTTCCTTGTCATCTCCAAGATTTCAAAGCAGCAGTCAGCTACCACTCCCAAATGTCTGTTGATTAACTAATGGTGGTATCAACCGTAATGGCTACTCAGATCTATGAATAGACATTTGCTGAGAAAACTCTCTAGCTGATTCACATCGATATGGAAGTTAAAAAACAAACAAACAAAAAACCCAAAAAAGTAGAATGCTTAGCTAAAACCTGCAATGACTTTTTGCCTTTATTATTATCGTTTCTGTGTAGGACAAGCCCACTATACAGTGCATGAAGAGTTTAAGTGTTTTCTCATACAGCAACTTTTAGAATGTAATTGATTCTAAAGGAACAAACAATCTAGAAGTATATATAATGTAGCTTTTAAGCACTTGATTATATAAAAAAATCCATTTTACATTATATGACCTCATTTTGAAACCCAATAGCTAAAGAATGTTATGAATTTCCAATACAAGAGAAATTGCAGTTTACAATCCATAGTGTGTGAGATGTGTACTTGCATTTTAACTACAGTGTTATATATTTGTGTAATTCTAGATGCAAATGCCTTAGCATAGGTTTGGCACTGTATTTTAGTGACTAGAATCACATAACCTTTAGAGCTATAAATCAGGTAGTGTTCTGTCACCGATGCAAGTTATTATTTAGCTAGTTTGTGCTAGCCTTAAGCATGAGAAAATAATTTCAAAAATTTTTACTTTGCTTTTACACTATGAAGAAACATTTTGCAAAAATTTGTATTCTTTTTTGGATTTTATTTAGGCAAATGTCAAGTATAAAAATGATCTAGAAAGAAATTTTGATTCAGCAATATATTGTCCTGTGCAACCTGCTCTTGGTGGACCTGCTTTGGCAGGGGGTCTAGACTAGATTATCTCCAGAGAACCATTCCAACTACTGTAATTCTGTGATTCTCTAAACCTACAGTTCTCACAGAAGTTCTTAGAAATTATTTCTCTTTTCCTTAGTACTTCTCCAATTTTCCTCTTTTTCTTTTTCTTTCTTTCTTCTTTTTTTCCCTCCTACCTTACCACTTTTCTCCTGCCAAAAAACACATCACCTATCCTTTAATAGATCTTCTCTGTTGAAGATGGAAACAGCTGTATTATTTATCTACATGCTACTGTTCTGTCCTAGTCTTATATTTCTTTTCCCTTCCACTAGATCAATGGGACTTTTCCTGTGCTGTCATATGGCCAAGAATTTCATGCAGGTCCAGCAAATCTCAGCTATCCTAAATGAATGGACTTAGGATAGTGCTTGCAGTTTCTGTGTTCTTGGACTCAGGTAGCCCAGGATCACTGGAATTCTTTGAATTCCACTCAAGTCTTAGTAAAGCAAAAAGCTGAAGGTAACAAAACAAAGATCCAGTAAAAGCTGTCAAGCATACTGACAGAGTAGAATGGATAGATTTGTAGCATATTTCTCCTGTGGGTTTGAGATACAAGTCTACTCTTTGGTTTACATAAACTCTGAGGCATGTTGTAGGACGAAAGATTGGACCCACACTAGTCATGGGTGGGAAAAAACTTCCAGTATGTACTTCCCAGCAGTGTAAAGGGGATATGACATACTCAACATACCCAGTGTCTTCCCTTGTGGAGACTTGTGGGGAGTGTTAGGCAGGCAGTAGGACAAAGGAGAGGTCCAGAATCACATAACACAAGGGCAGGTGGAATCTGGAAGCAACTACAACTTCAACCCAGAGCACACATTGCCTAATGGATATACTGAACCTGCTGTGGGGATACGTGGGGCCAGGTTGGAGTGCACACTGAGTTGTCTTCTCCTTCCTGAGGTAGAATAAAGATAAAACCAAGAAATCTGGTAAAGAACAGGGTGAAGAAAGAAAACTAATAGAGACAAAGAATACTATGCTAATTGGAAAGGGGAGATACTTGCTCTGTTTGAGTTAACAATCAAAGAAGAATTCATGTGAGTTTTGGGGTAAGGTTTATAGCAAGGTCGTTTTTTTTTTCCTCTTTTTTCAAAACCTCCTTTGCTTATCTGGAGTATTAACTTTCCATTTCCGCTGCTGTAGCAGATGTTTTTCTTGTCACAGACATTAAGGCACTCTTAATGTGCAGTTACTGAATTCTTTTCAAAAAGAGCATTTTAAATTTGACAATGTTTCTTACATTTTTAAAGCAGTGACCTCCTTTTGAAAAGATTTTTTTCCAATACATATGTCACTACTGGAAAAATATTAATCTGCAAAACTTAGTATAAAATGTCTCCATTTATTAAACATCTACTGTACAGACATCAGCTGTCACGAAATCCAGTCATGCATCTTTGTGAATCCTGGCATTCTGAAAAGAATTTGTTTCAAGTAGGAAATATATTTTCATTGTGGTTTTATTAAAATAAAAATTTAAACAAATTCCAGCAGTTAAATATGTCTTTGCAAACCATACCCTAAAGGACTAGAAACCAAATATTACTATGCCAACAGAAAGACAAGTAAAGGAAATTCAGTTAAGATTCTTTCTCCTTAGGTCCAGACCCATCACCCACTGTACATTATAGTGACCACTTCTAACATTAAATGTTTCTTAAACAGCTATCTAAATATAGCAGAATGAAATCTGAATATCAAAAAGTAATTAGAGATCTGAATACTGCATTATTCTTTAGTTATTTTTAATTTTAATTTTCCAATGCATACATTTGATTCACTTTCATATTTTTGCTTTCATGGGTTTAAACTGCCACTACACTTTGGTCTTTTAAATGATCTTTTTTGTGGCAGTTTCAGAAAATTCACAGATAAAAGGGGACCCTGCTTCCCAAAGGGATGATCAATACAATGCTTTTGTAAAATGTTTATCAGTTAGTCAGAGACTTTTCTAATGATGTTGTTTACTCCACAACATAACAGAAATTAGAATGTCAGCACAGATGAGAAGTGTTTGTTATAATATGCCAGCCACTGTACCTAGACATATTTTTATGATAAGCATATCAAAAAATTGCTTGCATTCTTTGGTTGCTGATGCCATCTTCAAGTCTCCCAGCTCAAGCTTTTTGTTTGTTTCTATCTTTTCTTCCCATAACACAAGCTGGGGTTTACTTGAATCTTTTTCTGTGAGCTGTTTCAAAATGCTATGCTCCTCTAATTTACACAGGAATGAGGTTGCCCTGTCTCTGACCTTGGAGAGCTAGCTTGGACTTCCTATATAATATATTTTTGGAGAAGATCTCCACCCCTGATTAGGGCTAATGGGTGTTGAAATGATGTGTTTAAGAGTTGTTTTAAGCTAGCTCTTTGGGAAGTCTGGCCTTTAGTTCCCAGAGACTGCAGCTGTTTAGGGGAAAAGGAAAGCACAAAAAGAAGTAAAGGAGAGGTTTTATGAACACTCAAGAGCTAATATGAAGTCAAATTTTTGCTTTAAACAGCAATTCAGTTTTATGTCTTGTATAATGAATACAGCACACATTCCCCATAATTATAGCACTTACTTTTTCCTGTCCAAACATTTTGAAACAGCTGAAGATTCAAGAAATATTCAGTTGAGAAACCCTGTAACAGAGGGTGGGTATATGACTTCAGTCAAAGGAGTTAATCCCCCTGTGCAGTCCTCCAATTATTTTTCTTCACCAACAAGTATTACTACCTTATTTTATCCAGAGTGAAGTCTATATTCAATGAGGACTCATCAAGTTCCAATCTTAATTAGACTCTAACAAAGCCAAACAAACAAATCGCTGTGCTTGGATAAAGGCATGTGGGATGGAATGTGTGAAAAGAGGTTGTACATTTAAATTGTTTTACTTTCTTTATTGCTATAGGTGCTACAAAGCAACAGATACAATTTATTATGGCTTTTGATGGTCAAACACACTGGGCTGAATTGTGATCACAAGATTTCATGCAGTTCTATACTAGTCTCTAGCTTTGTAGATATTGAAAGCTGTTTTTTCTTTATCTGTCTTAAAAAAAAAAAAAAAGATTTACATAGAGGTATATTTTATTTCGGCTAACAGATGACAGCTACTGTGTAAAAGCACCTGAAATCCCTTACATGGTTTGTATCATCACTAGATATGCTTAATAAAAATGCAGCCTTATTATATATGTAGCTTAGTCCTTCCATATATTTCAGAATATATACCTAATTTGATATTCCAATATATATATAATCAGTCAGAACTTCCCTTTCATGTTTTTTGACAGAAACACAGGCAGCATACCAGGCAATTAGTCTGAAGAATGATTCCAAAACAGTCATACTTCTACCCTCACCCCTTTATATGCTTTGCTGATATGGGATGTTTGTATGTTTTAGTCTCTTTCTCCACGGATTTTTTTTTTCTTCTTCTTTTCCTCTCTAATTTTTGAAACAAAGAGTCATCCACTTACATAGCTGTTACCTGTTCCTTGGCTACTGCCTTGAAATAAACTCATATTTACAAATAAAAAAAGTATATTTTGAGAGAAACTGCCTGGTTTTTATCTCAAGAACTTTATGAATTATTAGCCATATAATGGAGGATCTTTAGAAATCCTACCATACTAAACTTCATTATGGTTCTGAGACACACAGAAGAAATACTCGTCATTACAACTTTACTCTCCTTATGGTACCTATTCATGGGACAGAGGTGTAAGATAGCAACTTCAGGATGCATCACCCCCTTGTCATTAACACGTAAAAACTTTAACTTCAAGTTACACACTTCCATTTCCACATTTATTTTCTAGCTGGTAACTTTTTAAAACTTCCAAAAATGAGTTTTGAAACAGTCTTTTCTTTTTCTTCCTCATTCTCCAATATAAAAATGTTTTAATATTCCAACTATTCTGCATGCGACAACATGCATACAACAATAACTAAAAAAGGGATTCTTAAAACATGGTCCAGATTTGTGAAGAGCTTCATGGTTCACTGAACATTTTATTTAATATGGAGATTGTATTCAGAGTTGTTTGATTTGCAGAAATAACAAGCCCAAATGCTTCAGTTTCTAATGGTAATTAGTTTTCAGCCTAGACAGTCTGTTTAGTTATATATTTACTACCTTGTAAAGAACTATCACAACAAGCCCTAAAGCATTATTTGAAAATTAATAAGCTAAAGAAGGAGGAAATTCTTCACTTTTGCATAGCAACACTCTCTGTGTTCTACTTTTTGATTGCAAACTCCAGCTTTTCAATTATAGGTGTACTAAATTGTAATGCTTGAAAAATTATAAAAGGCAATTATCAATGTTTCTTAATACCATAAATGACTAATGCAAGTACGTTTTGCTGTAAGGGAAACAAAGACTAGTATTGTGAAGAGAATTCCTTTGCTTCCTGAGTCAGACTCGAATAAACTTTGATTCACATACTTCCAGTGTTATTTGCAATTAATATTAGTTTCTGTGGTGGTTAAAATAATGTGCTACAGATTCCATTGCAGTGTACATATTAGAAAATAAAGGCACATTATTTCTTCACGTTTTAAAGTTCACTTGGCCTTTGTGACATCAGGCAAGGAAGCAGAAAGAAGGTCAGAGCACAATAGCTTGCAATGATTCGTATATTCTTGCTTTATATGAGAAAACACATGAAAGAATCACTTCTTCACCCAGGTATATCTTCTTGTGTTCTGTCTCTTACTGCTTTTCAAAGTTAATGGAAGAAAAACCTCCTTTGCCAGATACTGTGTTGGGTTTTTTTTTTTTTTTTGACTGGACTCTTCTTCGATGGCTCGACAATGAGTGAGCTCTCAGCAGCTGCAGAGGCAAAGAATGCCTCCATTATGCTCACTCAGCATGCTTTACCATTGATTTCTGCCTCTGAACATGGATAGACGACACGCTTGAGCTGGCAGAAGGAATCACATCATGACATAGACACCTCAGAAGAAGTATGCATTATGGAAATCTTAACAAAGAGAGTTCCTCAGTGATCATTAGCATTAAATGTTCTCTCAACTGTCTCTCACAAATGGCAATGGAAAGGAAAGAAGGGAACGTTTTCAAATCTTGGAAAGACTGACCCTCTCCTTTTGTGCTGCTGTGTCAAAAGAGCTTTAAATGCCTTTTCATTCCAAATCAGTATAATTGTTTTTGTTCAAAACCAGGTCCAGACTTCCCAGTGGTGGAGGTAAAGTAAAATGCATTCTGTTTTGAGGTCAAGGAACCAAGCCACTTATTTTGCTGTTCCTCATCACTGTCAACAGTGAAATTAAGTTTTATGGAGATATCAAAGACTTTCCAAAGTGGAAAATATATGAGGTGGAGTGGAAGAGGCTGGGGAAAAGCCAGGCTGTTGATCAATACACAGCCTCACCAAGAGAGGTAAACTCTGCCTTCATCCTCAGTGTCACATGAAGCTGGATTCATCATGGAGTTGAGTGAGAAGGCAGTGAAATGGTGCCCTCCTTGGGCTTTTGGATGTGTACAGCAGTCATCTGATCTACCTGGTCGATAAGGCCATGGTTGAATATCACAGCTAAGCCACTTTTAACCTCGATAGATTCGAAGCAGGTCTATTATTCTCCAACAAGACTAGCACCTCTTCCATCTTCTCTTCCCCTCTGCTGGCCTTTTCTATGCTGTCTTTTTCAGTAGAGTTAGCTTTCTCTGAGTTCAACAGTCTGAATCAGATCACCAAAGTGTCAGGGAAAGAGTGAAAAAAAAAAAAAAAAGGCAGAAAGAGAAAAAGACAGAAAACAGGAAGAGGTGGAGTGAAGTCTCCTTAACACTCTTACCTTCAGTAGAATCTAGCAATCAAATCAACTGGAAAACTACACAGTAAGGTAACTATTTTTCATCCTTCTCCAAAACCTTAAGCCAGGAAGCCCATTTCAGAACAAGAAGAATGATGACAACAGCAGCAACGCAAAACAGAACAAAACCAAACCCACAAACAAACCAAATACACAACAAAACCCCAAGCCAACTATACCACAAAACCCAGCCCGCTCAATCTGAAACCTTGGGAATGCTGTTATATGGAGAAACGAGATGTAGACATATTACAGCTCTGTAATCATTTTCGACTGACATTCTTAGTTTGAAAACATTCCCACTCGATTCTGAGCTACTCCTTCCTACTAGCAAAAACTGATCTGAGCCAAACTGTCAGAGAAATGGCAGAACTACCCCTAAACATTTTCTGAGAAAGAACATTTTTCCCCCAATGGTATTTGTTCTAGGCATTTCTCTGACAGAATTTACCAGGATGACAAAAGTGGTCATTCATTTCTCCAAGCCTCTTCCAGTAAAAATGTTTATCTACTGCAGACAATGTTTATTGTGTGAGAGAAACAGGAAATACAGACTTCATATCTCAAGATTGCCTATTTTAACTCAAGTGTGCTTTCTCAAAGTCTGTGATTTCTGCAAGACACAGGAAAATCTCTGTAAAGATATGGAGAAAGCCCACTGTTTGGTTTCCAGGGAAAATATACCAAACCCTAAAGAATTTGATACAGAATGGCATTGTTGTCTTACATACATGATAGCATTTGTTGTTTATTTATTGCTTTTAACAACATTTCCCACGGAAATATAGAAATCAGAAGCAATTTGAGTAATTCAAGTTTTGTTGGTTTCTGTGATACTTTCATGGCATGAGTATGTGATGACATTTTCAATACAGGGAAAAGCATGTGGTTTTTGTTAAAGCATTAATAAGATCAATTAACCTTCTAGTACATATGTAAAATATACAATGTTCATAATCAGGATAATAAATATGTTTACATATCTGGTTTTCTTATGAGACTTCAGTGAAGTCAGACTGGGTTTTAATGTGCTGGAGAGGATAAAATGTTGCTGCTAATGTTGTAATAAGGACAAATAAGAACAAGAGTTGTATAACAAGGTGTGCTATGTTCTGAGGTCCAAACACTGTTTATATTTTGTTTACAAAAGCATTGTTTCCAAAATCATACTGAAGAGATATTGTAAGAATTCAGAATAATGTATTTAAATGTTAAGTAAAGCAACATCTTTTTTCCCCCCAGGGGAAAAAAAGGTCTCTATTTTACATAATTCAACCTAAATAACTCAGCCAAATGGATTATGGGTCTGATAAAAAAATCTACTCAGGTTTTCTTGTTAGACTCATATGAATTGGTAATAAAAACATTAAAGTAATATCTTGTTGTTTTTACCATGTAGTCACACACAATATTTTCTGTAATAGCTTTAATAAGTTCCATATGACTACTCGGAATGACGAACTTAATTAAATAACACACTAATGGTTTATCTTCTGCTAGTAGTCAACACTTCAGTTAAAACTTTAACACTGGAAGAATTACGCAGAATTTTATAAACCAGACTACACTTGTAAAGAATATTTTAAATCTCATATTATATTCTACTACTTTTCATTTTTAAAGTAAAAGCTTTGCTTTCCTCATTTATACAATCTGAACAGAGCAGTGGTTACACAGTTTTATATTCTATATTCCTTTACCAAAAAGAAATTACATCTGCCCTTTCTGTCATTAAAACAAGGTTAGAGAATCAAATACAGTATGTGACTGCTTCTCAGTACCTTTCAATATAGAAATGTTTATTAAAGCACAACTTTCAGAACATACACATATATACTCTATAGCTAAAATAACCAAATTTTTAGAACTATATCAGCATGGAGAACTAAATTACTTATGAGTAAATTGGAAGTGGGAACTCTTACAAATTCCTTCCTAAGCTGAAAAAAGCCAAAGAAGACAAATGTGTTCTAAACTCTTCTTTCCTTTTTCCTACTACTGGTAGGCAAAATACTAGCAAAGACTGTGGGAAAACTGGTGGTGTTCTTTTTTTTCCCCTTTTTGTTTGCCTATTCTGATAGTAAGTGCTACAGCAACTTCTCAGGAACTTTCAAGTTGAGAAAAAGTTAACCAGAAATTATAAAAACAATGGAGTTACTTCAATTTGTGGAATAATTTATAGCTGAAAGATAAAATATACTTGTCAAAATCTAAGACCCTGACTGTTTACTACCAGCAAAAGAAAGTGGAATACAGTATACCCAGTCCTGCCATGAAGACAGTCTTTACCATCGTTCTCCCTGGAGCAACAAGAGTTAGGGAACAGACAAGCTAAACAGGGCTGCCACCTCCCTATCAAAACCTGTCAAGGCAAAATACTATTACTTTTGGGATGTCAGTGTCTTACTAAAATACTTGGCATTAATTGACAACTTCTCTTGCAGCATAAGAGACTTAATTACAAAGTTAACACAACCCCACAGTTTGAAGCAGCAGGGCCCAAGTGTCAAACCTGGCAGTTCAAAAAATTAGTTAGCTTCGGAGACAAAATGCAGAGGGTGAAAAGTTTTACCTGTCAGGGACAGCTATGTACAGGTTTGATTGAAAGTTTGCCCTGATCTCTGTTGTTACCTGCCAACACGGCCCATATTTTGCCACTCCTCTGTTGGGAAATATATTGAGGAGACTGCAGAAGTTTGTGGTTGTGGATGACTCAGTTCTGCATTGAATCTTACCTGTTAAAATAGTTCTTGTTTCAAAGAACAGGACAAAAGTTGCTGCCAGAGCAGAGAACAGAACAAACAAACAAACAAAAAAAAAAAAGTCTATTGGGATGTCTGATAGGCTCTTTGTCAGAATAATTGTTCTGCAAGATACTCAGCATGATTGGGACCTTTCTTTTCTCTTGTAGTGTGAAATGTATGCATATAATTTTTGTTATGATGGTGTTTCATACTCTACTGCTTATAAGAGTTGAATGTATCTCAATAGAGGATCAGGGGAGTTTGAAAGAAATTTGATCAATCATTTTAAAATTACTGAATTTCTGATTCACCAAACTGACACTTTTTAATTATTTTTTTTCTCAACGGTTATGTACAAGAATTGTACATTGACCTCAAATTCCTGAGCTATTTTGATCTCTAAATCACCTTATAACAAGTCAAATGAAAGCCGATGGTCTATGCAACTTGAAATAGTCATACATAACAATTGAATCTATTTTTCTTAACATTTGTGAGATTTATTCATTTGAGATTTCAGAGAAAAATTGTGTCATGACACATTTAGAAGCTCAGCAGTGCAATTTACTGTAACTAAAGATGTATATGAAAATGCAATGATTTTATTACAAATAATTTATAAAGACTGGACAGTAAATAAAGTAGGCACATACCTGTGAACTCAAGTGATAAGAGATATAAACAAATAGTCTTCTGAGAGCCATTTATTAAGTAGCATTTATTAATAGTTCAGACAGAATTGTAATTAAGTGTAAAGCAGTCCCAATAGAGGAATGTGGGATTGTTTTGGGTGAGAGCATTTTCTGGCAGGCATGGCTGTGGAGATCAACTTTTTCTTGAGACTACCACCGTTATTAATAGTATATTATGTATGGTCTTTATACAAAGTCAGTAAAGTCCAAGAGATAATGAGATTAACAGAAAAATATATGACAGATGTTTTTAATAATGTCTAATGTGATGTAACTTCAATAAGGCTTTTTAAGACCATAGTCCCCTAAAAAGATCCAGTGAAAGTATGGAACCCTTAGCTAGCAAATTAAAACCAGCACATGAAATGATGGGCTAGTTTTCTGTAATTACTTTTCACGGGCTTTTTAGAAATAGTTTGTGGAGAAACCCCAGGGTTCTGTGCACCACAGACTGCAAAACACTGCATTAAACAGCCAAGACTGTGGAGGAGTTAGCCAGTGTGCTAAATAGGAACAAAGGAGTAATAATCTCTAAACATACAGAGCACTCAGAGCCAGAGATTTGTATTGATCAGAGCTAGGTAGGCCAATGATGTGAATAAAGAGTTTTGGGTTCATTTAGAGTGACCACGGCCACTTGTATTTGCTGCAAATTTTACAGTGGAGATGTTCATAATTAAGGAAAAAGTTATACAGAATTATATACTAGAAGATAAGTTTGCAATGAAAGAGAAGGACACAATAAACCTGTTTAGCTGAATCTGATGGGGTATTGATGTCACCCTGTGAAAAAGGGGTCACTGACACCCAAAACTAAAAGAGTAAACACAGTGAAAGTTGTATCTGAAGCTAACATTTATGAGCCTGATCTTTAAGGGCTTATTTCTAGGGTCCGCAGCTGTAAAGGCTGAAGGATGTTTTATAAATTCTAGAGAAGATGACCTAAGTAATTAGAAAGCTCTAGTATCGAGTAGGATTGCATTTTACATGTTTTGACTGTAGCCATTCAGTGTACCCAAAAGCCTTACCTAAATTTCAGTAAATAACTATTTCCTTCTTTAGTTTCAACTTCACTGTTCTGTGAGGCAAGATGCATTAGAGTGAAAATACAGATTCTGAGGAGACAGAAAACACAAACAAAAATGTACCCATGCTGTGCTGAAGAACTCCACATTGTGACATGTTTCTTGTCAAATTCCTAGAGCCAATTTGGTAACAGTACTGCTGGTGTTGATTTTGGGGAAGGACTCATCAACAGTGGTACCATGTACTGTGTAGATAATGGAGAAACTATAGAGTGCCAATCACACATCAGACCACCACAGCATTTACACTCTAGGTCTGCCAGTGTAAAGTTCCACATGCCAACAAAGTTTTCCTATCTCCCTTGTATCAACCATCTAACTGTATACATGCCTAGCACTGCAGAGAGAATTCATTCCTCTCCTCCAGTTTGACTAACAGATCACTTTTTGTCCATGGTCACTGCCTTAGCTAAAAGGGAGTGCCAGTCACTCCCTTTCTAAAAAGCTAACATGAGCATTCCCCAAATGAGAAGTATCTCCAGTGCTCTGAGCAAAGCACAGAGCAATACTTCGAAAGGTGGCATTTAAACTTTATCCTCTTCTTATGCAGATACTGATCTGATTTTTTTTGCTTTTGAGAGTATTAAGAATTTAATTTTACCCATGTCTGTTGCATCTAATTTTGAGACTGATGATTCTAACAACCAGCAAAGATGTCTAGAAGATAAGCAACAACTTTACAGCTTCTCAGGAATTTTGACAGTTAGGGTTTTCTGCTTAAAAACAGTGATTCAAAAGTGCCTATTCATGGTAACAGTTACATGTGGATTCTATAGCAATAATAAGGCCAGAAACTAGTGTTAAAATGAGGTAATCCATACTTTAAAAAAAAAACCAACCCAAAAAACCAGTGGTACAATAATGGTAAGACAATGAGTAGCACAAAGAGACTGAACAGCTATATCTTTAAGGGATATTTAATAACTAGAAACCTGATAAAGCACTGTTTATCATAATTACATATATAGTTAAACTTTATGTGCATGCTTCAGTTACAGTATCTGAAGCTAGTGAAAGAGAATCTGCTGCCAGATCATAACAGATTGTTCCCACAGGACATCTGCTTCATGTGTTTAATTTCTCGAAAAAAGCAGGCAATACTTTGTAGCTATAAAAGCCTGAAAGCATAATGTTTTATTTGATATGTCAAAATTAAATAGTTGTGCCACATTTTTTCTTTTATCCTCAATAATATATAGCACTGACACTGTTCTGATGCACCAGTAAATGAATATACAATTGTCTAAAATTATGTAGTGTTTAGAGTAGGAAAAGTACTGAAATATTTTTGGACTAGAGAGAGAGCAAGCACTTCTTTGGGATTAAACATCTCACTGAAGTGGGATATATGCACTTACTTCAAAGAAAACTACCTGAAAAAAACCATATGTCTCAATTCAGCATTCACAATTGACTTTTTGGGCAACTCTAGTTTCAGGGGCACTCAAGCTCTTTGGCTGCTTAAGGGGTAAATTACAGAAACATACACCAGGAGTATCCATGGGGAGGTGTTCAGAAAGACTGGCATGGGCTTTAGCCACATTTAAGCTTCTATAAGCTTCTATACATTTAAGCTGCAGGTTTCTCATCAGTATATTGTGAGGAGGACACTAAAGCTAAGGGTCCCTGAAGTGAAAGTAGTGCTACTGACAGTATGTGCATTTAAACCTGTGCTAGTCATTCTGCATTGTCTTTGTGGACAAGGAATATAAGTACTTGAATAAAAGAACCTGTTCAGGAATTCATTTATCTCATTGTAATAGAAACATCTCAAATAGTTAAGATTAATTTATTTGAAAAGTAACTTTTTTCCCTTATTAACTATTAAGGAAGCCTAGATATCTTGTTTGGGTGCACGTGTTTGCTTTATACATATATAAAGTTAAATGGAGTTAATTCTTTTTTATTTCTAAACCCTAACTCAAGCTCTGTTACTAACAAACCAAAAACTGGGCCCGAATACCCTAGACACAAGTATGATCAAAGGAGGCCTAGTAAACAACAGGATAACAATCACAGAATCATAGAGTGTCAGGGGCTGGAAGGGACCTTAAAAGATCATCTGGTCCAACCCTCCCTGCCAGAGCAGGATCACCTAGAGCAGATCACACTGGAATGCATCCAGGCGGTTCCTGAGTATCTCCAGAGAGGGAGGCTCCACAACCTCCCTGGGCAGCCTGTTCCAGTGCTATGTCATCCTCACAGTGAAAAATTCTTCCTCAGGTTCACATGGAACCTCCTATGCCTCAAATACAATGTGTCTTATAAGTATATCTTATAATGTATCTTATGAACATAATATAATATTGTTATAAATCAGTACACATGAAATTGGTGATGCTCTCCATTGCTTGCCTAATCATCTGAAGTACTTTTAAGGCAGAGAAATACCTGGGATCCTGTGTACTGACCATGAATGAAGGTTAAACACACACCCCTTGCTCCCAAGAACAGTGTGTTGCTCATCAGACTTTAATTTAGCTTGGAGAAGGCTCCCTAAACCTTTGAAGCTAGCTCACCAAAAGCAAAAGCACAGGATCTTTGAGATAACAAAAGTTGAAGGATGGTCCATAAGCTGATGGTGAGTACAGTCTACTGGAAGGAGGAGCACAGTCTGATGTGTTACAGGATGACAAATCAAAGATTTAGGATTCAGGGTTGGTCACCAAGCTTTCCGTCTATAGAAGCCTGATTTCTAGGCTGGTGATAAAACTTCCATTTGCTTCCTGACTACATCTGCACTTTTTACTTGTGTCTTGCAGCTATCATTTTTCAAGGTTTCTGCTCCATGGTGGGTAATTGATCAGACTGAGAGAAGAACTGCTAAGGGAAACATTCTTACAAAAATAAGAGGGACATGTATTACCACAGCTAATGGCATGCAGAGCAAAAGAGCAGATCTAGAAAGAGTAAGGTAGGACAGGCAGGTAATTTGTGTGTTTATTTGTTTGCTTGTTGTTATTGAAATGAGAAAAACATGGAGAATTTCAAGCAAAAGAGGTGCAATCAAATTGATGCTTTCAGAAGAGAAATGATCACAGTCCAAAAATTATGTAATTCAAGCTATTGATATTCCAGTTTGTTGCTGGAAGAGTAAGGAAATGACATCATTACTATCTCCTTACACAGGTGCAGGATTGTCTAGTAAGACAGCAGTGATTTAGAGTGCTGTCAAGGACATCTCCAGCTACTAATCAAGGAAAATTTTTTTCTTTTTTTTCTCTACTCAGGTCCATATTTCATTTTTTATAATCTTTTTCTGCTTCTATACAGAATACTCAACCAAACTCCCACCTGAGCCCTTTAGGAACTGTAACTAAACTGGATAAAATGTCCATCCTCAGTGACTGGAGTACTACTACCTAAGTATATGGTAGCAGTTACCAAAATGAGAGCAGGATTGTACACCCACATTGCTGCCGCCACCCTATTTTTGGGGTCTTCATTTGTCTGTTCTCCACACACACCAAAGCAAACCCAAGAGTTTCAAAAATTAGTGTGTTTTCTTTACAGAGGTTGAAAATTTAATCCTAAGTGACTCACTCTAAAAAATGACTAATCAAATGAAGTTGATAATCTTAGTGTTAACAGTTTCATCAATTCTATTATTTAATTTGATTATAAAACTCTGGAATTTGGATAAGTCATATTTCCAGAATGTCTTCGGTTTTTTTGGTGTTAAAAAAAAAAAAAAAGGAAAATCAGCTTCTCTTGCTATTTTATTCTTTTGGTTAATCATTCAGAGTATTAAATGAGTTGTAGTCTCACACTGGCATCCAATTTAAACACAGTACTCTTGCAGAGGAGTAATCTCTCTGGACCTAAACATCACCTTACCTGTTTATATCTTGAAGACCTGAAACAATTCTCATTGCCACATTATCTTGCAGAATATGATGTTATTATGACACCTCTCATTGTTTCCTGAGCTACTGATTTTGAGAATATAGTTTTCTGCTGTTTAGATGTGACCTAGTTGCATAATTTTGCATTTGACTTGAATGGGTTCAGCTTGGCAAACACTCCAAAAATTTCTTTATAACTTCGTGGTCTTCATAATTATGTACCACTCTGCCAATCTCTCTGTCAGCAAGAAATATGGAATATGGAAATGCTGAATAACATCTAATTCGTAGTTGTTGGAACCCATATTTGAAACCATTTGATAAAGAGATCTTACTCAGAAAATCTCCACATTTGAGAGTGGTGTGTTAACCAGTTCTTAATGTGTCTGCAGATTAATCCTGCGATAGACATGAATTTAGGATACTTCAAACAACCCCTTTTGACACACGAGCAACCACAGAACTCCTTGAGGTCAAAGGAGATGGAAAATATTTCTATATAGGGAAACAGAGGAAAACAATTAAATAGTGTCCTCATTATAGTGAGTTTTCACCGCACAATTACACTGAATACCAGTTCAGGGGGATGTAACTGATTTTCAAGTAATTCTGCATCTCTATGAGAGAAGGACTCATAAAGCAGCCCAAAAAAATAGTACCAGGAGGAAAGAAAACAGGAAAAAACAGTGTGGTTATGACAGAAATGAAACAAGGAGAGCTTTTTGAATGATGTGCTGTCTAGAAAGCTGGCATAGAACTGTGAGAAAGGAAATGCTCTCCTGTTGTTTAATTATACTGTGTTTGGAGTAATGGAACCTCTGTGTACATTCTTTGTAAATCAGAATGATTTCAGTAAGAAAAATATTTAACTGCTGTACCATCAGGGAGGCCATGTTTTTTCAGATGATGGCTGAGATCACCTCAGCCTGCCGTTACATGCAAGTAGGATAAGCAAGTGTCAGAAGGGCTCATCCCAGCCTAGAATTTCAATAAAATTCTCAGCAAGTATAAAGTCAGAGTGATGGACAATAGCTCTTCAAAGACTGTTTTTCTCAAAGACTTGGAACTCCTGAACATTTTTGAGAATAAAGTCTGTGATTAAGAAATTCTTTTTGCCTAAGTTTGTGTTTTTGCTTTTCTAGCATGTCATCCCCTAAGGTATGAAACTGGATGTACAGGTTTTGTAGGGGTTTTGTCATGATTTTCAACAGTTTCTGGCCCTCGTGTAAAGCTAAACCAATATTTTTGCAATAATAATGGTCCTTTCTTAGTTTCTCTATGCAAATATTTACATTTTCCACTGCTGTTTTGAATTGTTTATAGTCTATTACTCTCTTTTTTTCCTAAAATTAGCCAGTTAGTCTGTCTTTGTTCTAGAAAGCAAAATATTTCAATCTTCTAATAAATGATATCCTTAAAATTAAATACTATAAAATCAATCTTCTTTTTAATTACTTTTTTTTTTTGCTTCCATGTTGTCCTCCAAATCAGGTGTGCTCATTTTAAGCTTTGTAAAAATATTTCTTTCAAAAAATAAACATACAGTCTTTTCTTTTTTTGACCTGTATCTATGTCAAAAGGATTACCCAAACAATAATAAACAAGTTTATGTCAAAATAAAGAGCTCCTGAATAATTCTAGTCATTAAGCAATTTTTAACTGTCATTCTCATATACAAAGTAAAATTATCTTTTTATGGATTTAATATGTTTTATGTCACAGTAATTTAAATAATGTCTATGTATTTAGCACCTGAAGGTCTAGGGTCCAGCCTCATGCTGTTGTCAACAGATATCACCCATAACCCATCAGCTCATAAAGCGTAATTTTAAAACAACTGGATTTTTTTTTTCTGTCAGGTTCTTGAAAGTTGTTCAGGATTTCTTTCTACTAGTTACAACTGTGCTTTGTCCTTTCAGCTTGCATTTATGCCTGCTTTCTTTATCATATCTTAGGTTTTTCCCATGATGGAGCTTTTGCTCTTTATGTCTTTAATGGAAAACTTAGCTTTAAGAAAGATAATTGTGTCTTAAGAGTCTTTCTCTGTATCATGCTTAATTAATCCTTCTTAAATAAAACTGAAACTGAAGTATTCATATAAAATTATCTTAATACTTTGCTGTATCTAAGAAAAATACAGGCATTGGTATGTTTTAATGTATTGTTTCCCAGTTTTGAAGTTGTATCAGAGTTATCCTGTAATGAAATTGTCTATCCATATAGTTCTGTGTAATGGAGGGTTAATTAATTAATACAAGATCATTTAAAAAGATTAATATTGTTTATTAATATTCAATATTCAGAGCTCTCACCACCCTGATAACTAATGTTAATAATAACTGGTTCTCTGCATCGGTCATGGAAACTTTATACAGGTACTAACAGGATCTAGAAATAATTAGTAATAATATAATAATAATTGAACTCAATTGAACTGAAAAAGAAGGTTCCTGCCGTTAGTGTACCACTTGTGGTCAATACTCCGCTTGCTAACTAGATGAACTCAGGGAGCTCCTTTCTGTTTGTGGAAGAAGGCAATGGTGAATTACAAAAGACTTTAAGTATTTACTCATGAAAATATCTCCAAACTTGCAGGGCTGGCTACAGCTTCAGACAGTACCCAAACACTTTTAGGGAATTCTGTTACCGTCTTGTCATCTGCTGAGACTTCTGATTCTTCCCAGGCTGCTGGGGAAAGGAGGCAGACAATCTCTGACCTGGTCCTGATCTCCTCTGGATGATCTGTGTATCTCCAGGACTTCCCATCTTGGCAGGAGACTTTCAGATGCAGGCTGGATGTCTTGTGATATGCAGTCTTGGCACAGATTTCATGCTGGCTATGCAGAGCAATCATGTGGAGGCATTTAGAGCCTGTTCCTGGTAAACTCTTGGAAGGCAGCTTCCAGGCAGCTCAGGATACAAGCAGTAAGCAAGCATGGATACAACATTAGAGCACATTGTGCTTCCTGCTCATTCCTTTTTATCAATACAGCCTGAGGCTAATGGGCCTTTGGACACAGAATAACCAATCAGAATGGCAGTTAGTCAAGCTTGACCATATCAGGTGAAGCTACAGGCTTGCTTTACCCAAGTTTGGGCAGAGCACAGGCCTTGCATAAGGTAACCGTGTGTACCTTGTTTACCACAGGATGCAAAACAAATCTGGGCAGGCCACAGTCCTCAGACTCAGTGGTTCCAGGTTCTTTGTCCTCTTTCCTGTGGTTGCTTCTCCCCATAGCAGAAGTGGGGGAGAGCAGAAAAACATGCTTAGGTAAGCCAGGTAAACCTATTTTGGCCTGCTTAGGCCTACCACAACACTCTGTCACATTGGTCTCTTCTACCATCTTCAGTTGTTGAATTATTATTAACGTTGAGCTGCTGGACTTCATTAATGTTGCAGAATCACATGGTAGTTGAGATCAGAAGGCATCCATGGAGATCGTCTTGTTCAATCTCTCCTCTCAAAGCAGTATCACCAAGAACAGGTTTCCCAGGACCATGCCCACTTGGGTTTTAACCATCTGAGGGGATGGAAACTCTACAACCTTCCTGGGCAACTTGTTTCTGTGTTTCAATTTCTTTTACGCAAGTCTCCCAAAGTGAAACTCTGCACATTGATCCTTCTTCTCTCCCTCCCCCAGATGCATCTCAGTAAAACTCAGAATGTAAATTTGTCTGTCTCTCTCAGTCACATACTTCAGAAAATAGAGCTGTGCCTCTTGTATTCAGTATCTTTTGCTTCTGGGGTACTAACAACTCCTTCACAGTATCTTCCTCTTTTATTATATTTTATTTTCTTTAATTATTTTAGTTTATTATGTTTCATTATATTTTATTTAGTATTTAAATGATTGATTTCACTTGTTTCAGTTGTACAAAATTATTTTGTTAAATGATAATTTCCAGGTCTTCTTAGTTATCACCTCTAATGAACATGTATGCAACTGTCATGATTTAAGACAGCCTGCTCTAACAGGACTCTCCCACAATCAAGAGAGAATGAAACAAACAAAAAGTGCTGTGGGTTGAGATAAGGAGGGGTTAATAGGATAATACAATATACCATCACCTTAGCTTATTTCACAGAAAAACAAAGCAGAAACGAGGCAGCCATAAAATGACCCTCCTCAACCTCCAAGCCTGCACCCAGCACAGCAGAAAAGATCAACAAGCCCAAATGGGAAACAGGAAGCCTCTCATGTTACAATCTGAACTCCAAACCTCATGATACTTTGCTCCAGCCGGCACTTCTGTTTATAAAGACTCAACTGAACCCATGACAGCAATTCGAAATAAAGTATTTTCTTCATACTTCTGGTCATTGTTTTAATTTGTTCGTGACATGCTGATTTGAACTACATTTTCTTCATTGATGCCTCTCCATTCTGTTATTATTTCCATTATTTTTCCATCATTCAGGCAGAAGATGAGAAGTTCACTCTTCTCCCTTTGAGGAGCTGTGTGCCATCTGAGATACACTGTTTGAGGTTTTCAAAAGATTCCTTCCATTTCTCGCTAGCTAACCGTCCTCTGGTATCTTCTGTTTTTCTTCTTTCTGTGGCACCAGAAGATTGACTGCCAAGACCGCTTTGGTTTCGCCTTTATCTCCTTGGACCTCACTGTAGCTTACATATTCTATCTGTGGGATAATTGACTTCAACGTATATCACGATCAGTACAGACTTGCTAGACAACCTCATAATCCAGCCCAGCCTAGCAGTTACAATGGATCTTGTGACCAAACTGTCTACGCATGTAAACAGTGTAGGTATTTACATAAACCCAGAGAGATGTAGATAAAACATTTCCTCTTCCACAGAATTTTACAATGTACAAATATCACAAGCACAGTTTCAAGCATGTGTTTTATAATATGCAGTAAAGGAAAGCTCAATTATATAAAATATAATAGAAAAAAAATTACTTGTTTAATTTCCAGGGTTAGGAGAGGGCAAAGCTCTTTTAACCTTAATTTTGAAAATACAGAACTTACAAATGAGATCTTTTAACATTGAGAGAGAGATGCAGTTTTTCTATTTGGGTTTTAAATTTTGCAGTTCAATTTGTTTACTCTGTTTTATGGAGTATTTGTTAACCTAGTCTATTTTATCCCAAATTTTCGTGCTATCCTACCACTAGAGAGAGTTCCACTGATTTGCTGGCCACAAGACTACCAACATCTGTTCAAAGTGGATGCTATATGGACTGGCATTAACATTTCATTTATCAGTACTCCTAACGTTTAAAAAGGTGAGTGAATGAAAAATTCTAGTAAGTCACCCCTCAGATAAAGTTGGGAAAAGATCCATTGATAACGTATTTACTGCCAGAATCCAACATATGTCTGGTCAATTTTTGAAAAAGGCAACATGAAAGAATAAAACATGGGTCCTAATCAGGTCGTGATCTCATTATGTGCTGGAAAGGTAAGAAGATAAAACATCCCTTTTGGAGTACAAACCTGCAACAAATTTACAACAAATTGCCTTTTGTTTCACTTTGGTTGCCTTTCTGTGTTTTAGGGACAAAAATATTTCCTTGAAGCTATAGAAATACTACCTTTGAATATTTTTCATAACTTGTTGCAAAGAGGTCTGGATGTTTTAGGAATGAAGCAGAATTAAATGATAACTCATGTATTCTTTAAGACTTCTATCCATATGAACCTGTCAGTAACGTAAGGGGAGATGTGACAGTGAACTAATGACCAGGTGTAGTCTTCTTGTGTGGCTACTCAGTATTTGGCAGAACACATCAGTGTAAGTTAAAAACATAAATTGCAACACTCTGTGAATCTGTGGTTATGTTTTTAACTAAGAATGTCTTCATAAGAAATTACTATGTAGTAGTAACATGGGGAAAAGAAAGCCTCTTCAGTCTGTTTCAGTTGTCAAAAAGACAGGAAAGCTTGGATTCATGTGATTTTATTTCAGTGTGATCAGACACCCCAGTGTCACTTGTACTTACAGTGAACATTTCTCCATAGTTAGAGCAGGATTTATCTGACCTGTATTTGATCAGTGTAATCCTGTTGCCAATGACCCCCAAAGAAGAGTTCATGAAAGCATGAAAGTGTTCATACCAGTCCCTTGGCAATAGCAAAATGCCACCCTAATAACCATCAAAACCAGAAGGGGAGGAACAATTGATGCTGAGAAAAATGAGCTACTTAGCTACACTTTCCATTCATAACACTTCTCAAAAATGTAAAAATAACAGATTTTGGTGCCTGTGTGTATAAGTGGTGAAATGACTTAAAGGGAAAACATAGAAATGCTCTTGAAGTCTTCTCACTCATTCGAGGTTACAATTCAGAAGTAATTATTAGCCAGAAAATACAAAGATAATGAATTTTTATTTTAAAGTAAAATCTGCGTATGACAGTGGGCAGCAGGGTGCTAATTCCGAAACATGCTTTCCTTTCTGCCTATGATCAGACACTTGGTCTTTTACTGAAAGGAAATGGAGTGAGAGATTAAATTCTAGTTAACTCCTTGCTTCTTCTATGTTGGATAATGTAGAATGATTTGCTGTGCTTCTGAGATTTGAGTCTTTCAGTGGAGACTACAGGAACTGATTATTATATACACAAAGTTTCAAAGCTTTCTCACTGCCATTCACACACTTGTTCCCATTTTTCTGCAACTACGGTAAGATTGTAGCTAACTAAAGATTGGAAAACTGCAAAGCAGCAGTTGGCTCTGAGTATCTACATCAAAGTAAGACCACATTTATTATTTTTGCTTCAAGACATTAGCCAAATGTTCTAAATCCAGACTAAATTATTACAATGCTAGACAATACACAAACATTCTCTGCCCCAAGGAACTTACATGACAGGAACACAAACAGGAAAAATACTGATAAGGATTAGATAAGGATTATTTCTTTCTTTCTGGTCATTCAGCTATGTGGTTGAAGAACTCATAAACTATGAGTTTTGAATTAAATTTATGTCCCAGGTTGCTTACGCTGTCATTTTTCTTCTTCCTCATTACTCATTTGTAGTAAATGCTATAACGACATTCCTAGAATTGCCAGGGAATTATCTTTGAAGTAATATTTTATGACCCCTTTTTTCAGTCTTCAAAAACATACGCAAGAGAGATGTAATCAAACTCATAAAAATACTTTAATTGTGCATCCATTTAAGTGACTTTTGAGATCTTCAAAATGAGGTCCAGGTGTTTGCATACTATCGGATCTGTTTGCAACATACACCATGAGAAAAGAAGCTTGTCAGGTGTATGTTACTGGCTTTATTTTAAAGTTCTTCTCACAGTAGTAGGTTTCTGCTTTACAAAAGACAAATTACTTGGTGTTAGAAGACCCAAGCAATTGGGAGTTGTAGAAAAGATTTTTGTTGTTTAAAAAGGACACTCAATTGTAACTAAAACATTTCTTTTCTGAAAGGGAGTACAAACAAAGAAGTAATTTTAAAGGGCAAAATTTCCCAGAATCACACACACACACACGAAAAAAAAAAAAAAAAAGAGCAAAAGAGGTAATGAAAAAACTGTATTAAATACAATGAGCTTTTTTTGAGTCAATGACTGTTTCTTTTGTTTCCATGACACTTTTTCTCCTCTTTGTAGACTTGGGCTGAACAGAATGGATGGATTTCTCTTGGAACAACAACAGAATCCCTCTCCCAAACAACAAAGTAAAATAGAAAGTTCCGTAAGACTTTTTTAATTCAAAAGAATACTTCCCTGTGGCATGTTTCTCTATTCGTAGTTTTCTAGGATTTATAAAGGGGAATGTATGCCTAGTACAGCCAGTACAGATGACAAATACATACACACAAACTTTATGAAATAAAATACATTCAAACAGACTTTATGAAATTAATTCAGTATTTTCTGTTGTATGTGAGACATGACATACTCTGACACCTGGGCTTTATATTTACATTGCTCATTCAAACATCCTGTAATTCCCCTTCAGAGAAGAGGTGGAGGAGTGGCCCCATGTATTAGGGATGATCTGGATCTCATGGAAGTAGAGATTAAGGATGATCAGTTTGAGTCGCTATGGGTAAGAATTAAAGGGAAGGCCAACAAGGCTGACATCCTGGTTGGAGTCTGTTATAGACCACCCAACCAGGATGAAGAGGTTGATTTATTATTCTTTAAGAACCTGGAGGCTGCCTCAAGATCACTTGCCCTTGTTCCTGTGGGCAACTTTAACCTGTCAGACGTCTACTGGGACTCTAATGCTGCAAAGAAGAGGCAGTCTAGAAGGTTCCTAGAGTCTATGGAGAACAACTTCTTATCTCAGCTGTTACGTGAGCCTACCAGGAGTGCAATGCTGCTTGACCTGCTGCTCACAAACAGAGAAGGGCTGGTGGGAGATGTGGTGGTCTGAGGCTGCCTGGAGTCCAGTGACCAGGAAATTAGAGCGTTTTCAATATATGGTGAAACCAGGATGCCACTCAGAAAGCAATGCAGGATAAGTCTCAATCACATGTGATTCTGTCAAGCAACAGCTATTCTTTAGCTTCATCCTGGGAAACTTTGCACCCTCAGCAACCTTCAAATGTCCTTATGCCACATCTCACAGCATACAACCTAGTTTTAAAAGTTTTCTGCTGTTGGAATGCCAGGTTCTTTGCTGAGTTGCAGCAAAACTCTTTCACTATAAAATACTTTAATTTGTTAAGATGTGCGAAACACATGAATTAGTGCCAGACCAATAGAAACAACACAGTGGGCCTGGATAACTCCAGAACAGAATGCTCCATGCTGTGGAAACAACACATTTACTCATTCTAAGTGCTCTAGTTGCAATATTCTGTTTGCCTGCAAGGATAGGCATCGGTCCCTTGTCATCTTCTGCTTAGGAGTATTGATCTAACCAGAGTGTCCTGTGATCTAAGTTCTTGAGTTTTGAATATTGTTGGTAAAGAATACCCTGAACTACTCCAAAAATGAAGGAAAAAGGCCCAAACTGATATGACATACTCTATGTAGGAAACAGGGTAGGGCAGAATCACTGAAGGTCAGGAATACAGCAGGTAGACAATGTGCACAAAACAGATGACATGTACTAACAAGCAGAAAGAGCACTCAAAACAAGGTCTGTGCTGTTATTGCTTTTCTTGTGGATTCTGTGTATTTATGCTTTTGCTTCCTTTCAGTTCAAAAGACAAGAGGGCAAGCTACTCAGAAGCATCATAACAGCTATTCCCATCTAATAAAGGCATTGCACGGTATCCTTATGCTGTTATAACGAGTGCACCATTTCTGAGAGTGATGAAATTATCACTTCTACGAAATGTGGCATTGCTGCCATGAGAAGTTTGTAAGAGTGATAATTCACTCTGAAATTAATGCAGGTGGCTCTTGTGTTCGTTACGGAGATCTCTCTATATATCTTAATTCATATATCAAGCTTTGGTAATTGATGCATCCATCAGGCATTCCTCAGTGCTTTTCAAACCTTCAAAGTAGTCTAACTACATTCCTGAATTAAGATTTTGAAGTCATTAGGGTGGGAACATGTAGGAAAAACACACATTTAGAGCTGTAAAGAGAGTAAAAGAGTGTTAGAAGTCAATTATAAATACATACCATTTATTAGAAATAACAAAACTTCGTACACAGCAAAAGTACAGATCATAACAACTCAGCAGTGAGGGGATTACAATTAAACCAAAAGATCTCTTTTACCTTTTATGGCAAAATATATTAATATTAAAATTGTAATTAGAAAGCAGGGAATTACCATACTGTCACTGTAGGATTTTCTAGGTGGATCTATACCAACTGACCAGTTGGAAATAGTTCATCAACAACAGCATTCAATAATTCATAACCATTGGAAAAGCCCCCACCTTTCCATGTGTGAGAGAATAAGTCTGACACCACATGTGCTGGACTGCGAATTTGTAGTTTGTGAGTGAAAAAGCAACACCTACCTTCCTTACCCTAGAGACACAATCCTAATTCTGTAGGTAAGACATCTATATCATTAATTCCACTCAAAGAGGTACCTAAGCAAGCTTTCAATAGCTGGTTAGCATATTGTCATAGTACAGAGTTCAACTCTGACTGTAATACCTGACCAGAAACCTGCATAAATAACCACAGTCTGCAGTGTAGTCACTCTGTATGAGCTGCAAGACAAACAAAGGAGGAACTACAAATTCCATTTTTACAGGCAGACATTTTAAAATGCACATAACCATCTAAAGATGCAATTATCTAATGCAATGAGGCAGTTAGTGGGGTTTTTCACAGGCATCTACATGTCTAACTTTCATTTCTTAAAATTCCTTTGAATTGTAATGTTTAGCCATCTGTATCATGACAGTTTTAGAGATGTAGTGTGCAGAGTTTAAAGGTACACCCCTACTGGTAAATTAGACAGTGACTGGAAATGGTCTTATGTCTGTTAGAGTAGCTTCTTACAAGATTCTGGCTTATCCAGCTAGTACCCTGCTAACAAATTGCTATTTCATTTTGGGGTTAGCTAAGTCCAGGGCCCATTACTGATGGGCAGTTTGCAAACATCTACCCTGCCTGAGAGCAAAAATATCTTATTAGCATAGATATGGGTGTTCCATGCCAGAAGGTCTCAGTTCCCAGAAACTCACCTGGCCACTTTTAATTTACTTAGATAGCCATAATGTAGGTGAACTTGTACAAAGGGTAACCTAGGAATTTGGTCACTAATTCTGCCATATCCAAATATCTTAGAATGTCTAACTCAAAAATAGAAATAGTTCAATAAAATCAGAGCAAAACTTGTTTCCTAAAGTGTAGCTTTTCTTTTTAATGCTAGAAAATATTTTCCCGCTATTAAAATAAGAGAGAAAATGTGGACAATACAAGCACCGCAGAAGACATACACAGAAAGATCTTGTGATTAACAGAGAAACATTGCTTAAAGAAGATTCAAAATAACTTTTCTACAGGGGTACTTATCACAGTCAAGGATGATAAAATGAAACTAGACTATGTTGGAATCCATTTATTTAAGTGCCTGCAGTTATCATTTCAAAGCAAATGAAGCAATAATAAATACAGAGCATTTGAAAGAAAGATAATCTGTATCCACCACATTTTAATAAACAGTAATCACAAAAATCAATGCAGGCACATTGGATCTGTTTTTCTATTAGTTTTCCCATTACTGTTCTCCCTTTCTCTTCTTTCAACACATTTTTCTATCTAATACTTGATGGAATGATCTGTGGTTCCTATTGTTTCAGCATCTGAAATTTTGTTTTCATTTTTCTTTCAAAAGTTGGGTTGAAAACACAAAAATTAACATCATCACCCATACTACTAATGCTACCAGTCATAACAAGTAGCAAACAGTGTACCTCTTAATTTATTTTCCTTTTGCAAATAAGGGGTCACGACTGTTTCTTGCTGGTTTTAATCAATATTAGGGTACCTGAGAAGAATGGCACTTCCCACCATGAAGTCTAGGAAGGAGAGAGCTGATCAGTAATTAGAGGCAGAGAATTTTACTTTAAAATTATACTCTGTCTCCATATAGTTTAAAGACCACTACAAGGCAAGTAAAAGATCAAATCATAGAGACATTTACCAAAAATATGATTATTTTTTCAGGCAAAAAAAAAAAAAATCTAACAAAGTTGACATTTACTGTAAAGTGCAAATATTTCTCTCTCCCATAAATATGATTGTGTATCAGATTAGCCACAGAAATTTAAACATGATAAAAATATTCAGAGTCATGATGAAAACACAAAAATCTGCTTCTATTTTAATGTACATTTCTTATATCTTTGTAGGAATGAGGGAGAAAAATTTGGCTGCTGAGCAGAAAAGGAAAAGTAGAGTAAAATTATTTACAGTGGTTTTTAATCAAATAAGTTTCTACTTTTAAAGAGTGAGCAGGTATGTCCAGAACAGTTTATTGCATTCTAAGGTAGATGCCTGAACACAGTAAGACCAGAATGGGGAAAAAAAAACTTGATTGGCGGCTACAGGATGTTGATACAATGGAAATACTAAGGAGGGATGGACAGAAATAGAGACTTATGTGCCACTGATTTATCAGTTTGATTTCCCCCCCAGCCCCCTTTTTATTCCCCAAGTTATGTGAAGGTAGAAAAAATTAACCACAACATGAATTTGGGTACTCCTGGATTATGTATGATATTTTTTTTTCACAAACAGTTTTATAAGATCTAGAGAAGGATGACACAAATAAGCCCCACTGTAGATGGTCATCAGTGCAAAAGTTTGAGATGCGTGTGACTTTATAGCTGCATCAACTTCAACTTCTTTATGTTAGTTTGTGCTCCATGTTGATATTTCAACAAGTGACCTGTATCACAACTGTGGTAGGCAGATTCTTACATATAAATTAACACTGTTAATGTCAAGTGGTCAAGGTTCAGTGCTGACCATCATTTCATATTATGTCATGTAAAGACTTCAAATATCGTGTCCCTATGTTACCTGTTTTTACTGACAACCAAGCATCCTAAGTGTTGTAGCATTTTGTCAGTTCAGCAGATTCAAGGCCATCCATCATCGCTGCTATTTCTGTCATACACATTTAACTTCAGCATCGACCAACAGTCTGCAGTCTTTGTTACTGATCAGTATCATCACAAGTGTCAGATGGGGAGTGAATTTTTTCTCTCCAAAAGTTGGTTAATGTAATGTTTGACACAGACAGTTTCCTTAACAAGTTTTCTACAGCATATTTGAGTATGGGAGTATTTCCAGCATGAACTTTCATAATTAATTTACATTTTTAGCATCTTTGTGAACACTCTAAGCATCAATACTGGTTGTTCCAAAGATGTTTCTTTTTTTCTTCCTAAGAGTCGCAATCCAAAAAAAACCAAATGCTTCTGGAAATCAAGAGGACAGGTTCAAGAGATTCTGCAATCTTAAACACAACTGATTTCAAAAGTATATATATATATATAAAAAAAAAAGTATTGATATGACAAATGATTTTGATTTCTAAGTTATGTAGGTTTTTTTTCCTTTGTTTTGTTTTGTTTTTTGTTTAATAGTTCTATGAAGATGAATGAATGTGACTTAGGAGAGCACATAAGCAAAGTTTAAATCCCACTGATCTCAGATTGTGATCTAGCAACCTCCTGGAGTAGGGTAGAAACAGTCTCATTAACAACTCAGCCTCATGAATTGCTGCTGCTTATTTTTTTTCAGAGACGTATCTTTACAAAGGCCTGCTCTCCAAACTCTCTTTAAAACAATCAAATGATTTTAAAAGGGTGGGCTCAATCCAGGTCAGTTGGAGTTATTTAAAGAGTTGGCTCAAATTTAAAGTTTCCAAAGACTAAATTCAAGGATTCCTGCACTGTGGAAGGATACTGAGAACTGTTGTTCAGTTCTGCACAAAGCTAAATAGTGCCAGGGACTAAGGAAATGTGTACACAGTACTGTGCTCATGATCTGCAGACACAAAGCCCAAACATCAAAATCCTAGTATATTAAAAAATAAAAATGCTATTTAAATAAGTCTAATGAAGACTTTTTAGTTTGTTTGGGTTTTCTTTTTTTTTTTTTTTTTAACACCAACAATTCTATATTTTCCTATCTTCTTTCCTCTTCACATAATTGCATTGTTCTAGGTGAAAATTTATTAAAAGAAATAATAAATTTCAAAATAATTCTCAGAAAAAAAGGTTTCAAAGCCTGAAATTCTAATTTGGGCTATTGTCACAGTTTCAAATTAAACAATGCGATTACTCATGCCTGAAAAACCTGTGTGTATGTGCATGTGTGTATACACACGGACATGAACTGAATTTCAATATGCATATCTTTGAAATTCAAAGCAAAGAAGAACAGGTACGCATCATGAATACCAAAGATCTGATTTGTTAACCAAGGCTAAGGCAAAAAAATTAAAAACATAACTGTTTCACGAGACAGATTTATTTATTTACTGTATATATTGATCTCAGAAAATGTTGGTATTTTTATTTTTTAATATAATAATAGAATTCCATAATACAATAATAAAATCTTGCATTTTCTTACGTTCCTCCTTATGGTCTTGGAGAATATGAGAGCTATTAAGTGTCATAGTAGACAACTGGCACTTTTCAGTCAAATGATTGAACTGTGATATTTGCCCATTAAAAAAAAAAATCAGTAATGCAAGCTGAAAATGAAAAATAGCTATAGAAATAAAATTAAATAGCTTCAGATCCTCAGTTTTCCTCATTTTGGATTCACTTTTACAAGACAGCAAAATGTAAACCATCAAAAGAAAACCACGACCCAAACCAAAATAAAAAAAGTAAAAATACCCTGAATACTTTCTTCGCAGTTACTGCTAATGCAACAATAATTAACTTTAAAATAATGGTACATTAGTTTATTGCCATATTGCAGTGGAATTTCCATGGATGCACATATAATGTGGATATTAATAATACGTTAGTTCATCATGATTAATCTTTTAACAATTAATATGAAATGAATGAATGAGTGATTAGTCATTTGTTAGCAAAGGAAGATGTGCAATTATGTCCTTTCTGTACTAAACATATTTTGTCAAATGACTTTTTTTTCCTACAGTAGCAAAACAGATGATAGGTAAAGGTTAATGTTATGAACACTTTTTCAATCTCAAATCATCTTGGTCTAAGATGTATTGACACATATGAGAACACTGTGAGAGTTGTCACCTGTTTTAATTAGAAAGCATGGGTATTCATATAAAATAGGATGGAATCAATAGAGGGTGAAAAACATACTTTTATACATTAAGCTGAATAATTTAATCTGCTTTTTATTTTTTTTTCTGCCCTCAAGAATAGTTGTGAAATGGTTGAACTCTGAAAACATGACAAATAGCTTATTGTAAGCAGTGCATATTCGGTGGTTCTGAAGTTAGTCACCCAAAACATGAATTGTTTTGCAGTAGTTAGAAAATCTAAGTTATCTAATTAATTGTTCTAATCGTCTAATATAGGCAAGACCATAAAAAAATACAGGTGACTAACGCAGTATTTAGTTAGAATGTAGGCTTTCACATCCCAGCTTGTGATACTGAAATACTGTGGGAAATGAGCAGTTTTACACGAAGGATACATCCTGAGCTTCACATTGTTACATTAATACTAGCCTGTTTATTGGAAGGAGATGAATCCTAATAGAACTGACCTCTGTGAATTACCCTAGTTATGGGAATGCTTCAGGAGAGAGGAAGCATTTCTAAACCAACGCCTTCAGTGCTTTTCCTGCTCTGGGAGTACTTAGTCTATTCGTCAGCGTAGTTTGAGCAGAAAAGACTCCAGTGCTATTCTCTTCACCTCTTCCAATGTCAACTGTGTCTCAATGATGACAGAGCTTTTGAATGTAAATGGCTAATTATTTTTTGGTCTCAATTTCATATGCATATAGATATAATAATTATAAAAATCAGAAGTAGTTTTTTTTACTTCTAATGACTGACAAAAAAACCCAAACCAAAACAAAACAACCCTAAATCAAAACAAAAAAACCCCCAACCTTCTGGGGAAATAGGTTTGACCAGAGTTTCAAGCTCAGTAAGAAAAAATATGTCTTGACAACCTCAAGCATTTGAAGACCACCTTTTATAAATGTTTCAGTTTTGCTTGCTTTTTGATGCTAATAACAATGATAGCAATCCTCTGCAGGACACTATAATAAACATCTTTACTGTCACATTCATTTCCTTCAGATTTTACAGGAGACAATTTTCAGATTATTTGTGACTGGATTATCAATATTTGCATTAATATATTTTGGTATTGTTTACATAAATGGGGTATAACACTTAAATTTTCGAAAAATAACACAAGTCCCCAGTGAACAGAGAAATATATTGGCATTGCCCTCAATGCTCAGAGTGCCACCATACGGTCCATAAAAAGTTGGAAACAAAAATCTATCTATTGTTTCTTTCCTATTTATTGTGTATCCCATCTGGTCCATATTTAGATGAATGATTATGCATGCCACTCTGTAGTATTGGAAAAAAAAAAAAAGAACAGATATTTGCTTTCCAAAGATTAATCACAATTCTCTGAAATGGCGAGGGAAAAACTTTACAGTAGAAGAAATTTATGTAGTAGTTTATTTTCTGAAATGTTTGATATGTTCAGTTTCATCTCAGTAAAAAGCAGGGGAAAAGCAATATGCAATGAGAAGAAAAATACAAACAAACAAAACCATAGAAGGAGAAGGAGCCTGATGTATCTGGTATGTATATTAGAACAGTATTGAATTTTCTTTGACAACATTAATCCACTTTTGACAGATGAAGTGTCATACTATCAATAAAAGCACAATTACTATTAATAATACCACATATTTCTAGAGCAAATTCCATCCAAAGGTCTCACATGAGCATTGTTATTGCCAATTTATAAAATTTCTCACCAAGCTTTACTTAGAAGCCAAATTTTCAAAATAATTTCCTGTCTACCTGGTGATCATTTTAATGACTCTGGTAGCACAAACCAATGCATACCTTACCTAGAAATCAGTACAGAATGGACTGCAGAATAAACCTGCTTGCATACGAAATTCTGCCTGAAATTTCAGGACTCTGCTTTCCAGCTCAAGCTTGTGGGACATTTAATGATCTTGCACGAGATACTTTTCAGGACCAAAGCTATCTGGGACAATCTGGAACATGCTAATAATAGCCAGAACAATTGGGGAATGGTAGAGGCAACTACTAACACTAGCTGTCTTCAAGTGTCTCCGAGAAGGTGTTGAGTACTGTGCTTTCACTGATAGGAGCTGAAGCACAAGATGATCTACATGGACAGTCCTGATTTTTTCCATATACTGACGATTACATCTGATCAAATCCAAGACAGCATTGATCCAGAAGCAATACAGCAGTGCTCAAAACCTTTTTTTTTTTTTTTTCCCTCATGTATGTAGATATATGATATGATTTGTCTGGTGGCAAGGACTACAGCAGCAATATAAAGCAAGCCTCTAGTGCCTCTGTGCAGTGTCCAGCACTATATGTCCTTCTCCAAGAAGCTTTTTTCAAATTTCCCAAAGAAATTGACAGTTCCTGGAGGTGACAAAACATGAGTTGACAAACTCATTGGTATTTGAGAGATAAAAGGTATTCAGGATGGACAGCAGTCTTACACAGACTATCACATTTTCTGTCAAACTTCTGGAGTGATGATTGAATGGAAAGAACATTGAGACAACTCTATTGTGAATTTGCTGTTCTTCTCTGTCAATGCTCCTATTTCATGGTGTGCAGATGCCCAATCAGGTTTACATTAGCAATTTGGAAGTTTTCTCTCTACCGGTACTGTGTTTTCTGTGGAAAACTTAAATGAGTTTTCACCGTAATCACATAAAACCTGAGAATTTTCAAAGGCAAGGGAAAGGGCTATGTGAGGAATACTTAGCCAAAATCTAAGGCAAACTTTTCATGTGAGTGGGATGTCCTAGTTCTATCTGTGTTACTATAACAACCAGCTAATTATTCCCTCTCCTCCCCACTCATGTGTGCATGGAAATGTTCTTCTTTTTTTTTTTTTTTTTTTTTTTTTTTTTTTTTTTTTTTTGCATATAGAATCTATTCACCATCCAAGACACCTATGGAGAGGTAATGTAATTGTTTGGTAGTGCCAACTTCTTATTCTGAACTATTTTTGTAAACTCAGGTTTCACTTAGATCATCATAGAGCAAATCAAAGAGTACAGATAAAATAGTCAAATCAGTCTGTTTTTGGAACACAAACCCCAAGCACTTTTAAAGACATTGTCTGAATTGGTAATGATGATGACAGTGATGTACCTCTTAGTTTTTCACAGAGCTTAATTTTGCATCATATTTTCAAAACCATCAGGAAAAGCATTGCTGATTTCCAACTTCCTTTTTTTTTTGAAACTTGAGAGTTTGTTCATTTACTTCCTCACTCTTCTGGAGAAAAAACGCACTTCGGCTCTCTTACTCCCTGGTGCAAACTTAACGGAGGAAAGAGAAGGTGCTAGTGGATTCACTCTTCCCTGGCAATTAGCTGCCTTTTTGGTGATTTTCAGAGCAGCTCTGCCTAATGCAGTGTAGCAGGCTACCTGTTACAGCAGCAGAATCTACATGGCACAGCTTTTGGCCCTGCTGCTTTGCACTCCTCAAAACCCTCTTGAGAAATGAGTGCAGATGTTCTTAATGAGATATGTTTGGCATCCTGTGTATACACAAGAAAGCAGAAAACTATGCAGTTTCCTGCTATCAATCAACAAGCAGCCTTGATAGAACTATTGAAAAGAGACTGGCTTGCTGAGTCCTGCTTAATGTCATGAAAGTACAGGCCATTTTATCACTGATTTATTGTGAGTCTGCCTTTAGAGGTCTTTTGTGACAAGATTGCTTTTTTTTTTAATTTAATTTTTGTTATCAGTTAAAATTTGTAAATATGATCAGATTCCACCTTGATCAACTTCTTGTGGCCAATTTTAATTTGCTCTTCTTAAATACCAGCACAGAAAATTGTTTAGAATTACTCCTACTTAGACTAAATTAGAATTTAGCTTAAAATGTAATCGTGTTCATGAAAAAATTCAAAATTATCTGACAGAAAGGAGGGACAGTTTTTCTAGTTGTTTTATTGGAAATCCATATGTTTGACTGAGGGTTAGATGAGGAAAAAGAAGGAGAGCCTGGGGACTGAGAAATTTGTCCTTTTTTTGCCCTTTCCAGGCTCCCACTCAGGGAAAGGAGGGAGGGCATGGGAATAGAAGCATGTCCGGCAGACTGAGAGAAGTGTTTCTGCCACTCTGCTCTCCTCTGGTGTGACCACAGTTGGAGTATTGAGTGAGAAAGGGCTGTTTAGAAGGGCTTGTAGCAATAGGATGAGGGGGAATGGTTTTAAATTGAAGCAGGATAGATTTAGGGTGGACATAACGAGAAAGTTCTTTAGAATGAGAATGGAGAAATACTGGAACAGATTGCCCAGGAATGTGGTTGAGGTTCTGTCCTTGGAAACATTCAGGATTAGACTTTATACGACCCTGGGCAGGCTGACTTAGTTGGAAGTGTCCCTTTTTACTGCAGGAGGGTCTGGACAAAATGATCTTTGAGGGACACTTCCCTCAATGCAATCTGTGAATCTGTGAACACATATCCAATGTCTTGTTTACCTATAAGACTGTTGGAAAATATTCCTTCTCCAGGGATATTGACATGAAGTGAGAAAGAAATGCTTAATTGATTAGTTAACAGCCTTACCTTTGCTCGGATGCCACTACCTACACAGGAAGCTGGAACATAAGTTGTGGCAGAAAGGGCTAAGTCATCTCGCACTTGTTGAAAATGTCTAATATTTATATATACCTCCCCCCCACCCTGCAGATTAAAATGTTCAATCTTTCTACATCTATCAGATGCCACAGAGTAATAGCGTGCCCTCATTTACCAGGCTGACCTATCTGTTCCATGCAGGGCTCTAATTATATGTCAGGGAGGGAGAAGAAAATGCCCTCCCTAGAAATTTACTTCAGATTTTTAAAAATTTTACTTCACAGATCTTTTTTTTATAATGCATTCCTGTGGTTTTTGCTGGGCGAGATGATGCTTAGCTTAAGAATATCATGCTAAGTTAGTGACATTTCCTTGAAGTTGTCTGCTTCCCTGCACAGATAATGAAACATTTCATCAGCTTCCCCACAGGAAACTGATCTTAACTTTTAACCTTTTTTTCTTTTCTTCTTTTTTCCCCTGCTAGGACAAAGCAAAAGAGAAAACATCTTTAAAGTGTTTATGCAATCCAAACATTAGCTTGCCATTCTGAGAAGATTCACAGCTTTTGGCCTCACAGAATTCAAATTTGAAAGAGAAAAGGGCCTGACAATATTCAAGAAGGACAAGAAAATAACTCTCTCATGCTGCATTTGTACATGGGTAAAAAATTATTTCAGTTCTTCTGCCAAATCACTTCCATGTTGAGTACATTGCTGATCCTGTAGATACTTTCAAGTATTGCTTTCAACTAGTTCTTAATGTTTATAAAGGTATTGCTATATCATTTCCAACTTCCTGATGTATGTGGAACCCCATGAACAAATGGAACTTTTTGACTGGTATAAAGAAAGTTACACACCTGTAATATAAGATATATCTTATATTATTATATTATGTTATATTATAGTCAAGATGGACAGGGATCTACTTGAGAGAGTCCAAAGGAGGACTACAAGGGTGTTTAGGGACAGGAGCACTGCCTTATGAGGAAAGGCTGAGAGACCTGGAGTTTTTTAGTCTGGAGAGGAGAAGACTGAGAGAGGATCTAATAAATATATATAAATACATGAGAGCTGTGTGTCAAGAGGGAGAGGACAAACTCTTCTCACTTGTGCCCTGTGATAGGACAAGGGGCAATGGGTATAAACCACAGCACAAGAAGTTCCACCTCAACACAAGGAACAACTTCTTTACTGTAAGAGGATCCCCAGAGAGGTTGTGGAGTCTCTTTCTCTGGAGACTTTCAAGACCAGTCCAGATGCATTCCTTTGCGACCTGTGCTAGATTCTGTGGTCCTGCTCTGGCAGGGGGGTTGGACTTGAAGATCTCCAGAAGTCCCTTCCAACCTCTAGCACCCTGTGATCTTGTGATCTTTGGTACGTGACAAAGTATTTGATGACATATAGATTCTATCAGCAAGAGTTTTCTAATCAAGGGAAAGTATCTAAAAATATATGTCATTGGTCAAAGAGAAAACACTAATTAAGTAAAGATGAGGCTTTATTGCTATTGATTAGACTATCATAGCGGTTTCTTTTGACCTTAAAATACACCAGTTCAAGGATTCATACAAACATAGGGGATCCATAAGACTTGAGAAACTACTCTTACTCAGATGGGAAGTAAACATTCAGAGATAATCTCAAGTACAATTAAAAATTACTTTAATTAAATTCCTTTAGGTTGGTTTACTTTATATCTGCCCTGGAGTGAAGTTATATCATAAAAGAGTAGGAAAGCAGCTATGAACAGACTTAAGGTTATCTTGATAGATTTCTTCTCTTCTTCCTCCCCTGAATCATTGTATTTGTTTTTCTTCAGCTGTACTGTTATTCACTGTTGAATTGGTCTGTGTCTGTTTAGCCTGGAAGAGAAGACTGAGGGGCTATGTTGTCAATGCCATTAAATATCTAAAGAACAGAAATCAGAGGTTGGGATGAGATAGTTTTCAGTAGTGCCCAGTGACAGGGCAAGGGGCAGTGGGCACAAACTGGGCCTGTAATTCTGCACATTGGCTCTTTTAGCATTCTGGGACAGAGGAAAAACAGACATACAGTTTAAGCCTATTAGGACTTAGGTGTTCTGTTTCCAAGTTTATAATGTCATTCCTGTTGCTTATCTGGCTTTTGTTGCTATAGTTAGCTGCAACAGTCTTATTAAAAATCAAGCTATTAATCTTATTAATGACAGATATGCAGTAGCTCTATAGGATACATCTTTCTTTCCATATTCTTATTTCTGGTTTTAAAGACTTATTTTGTTGTTTTAGTGACTTTTGCAGTGTCTTATTTGGCCTGATTTTTGATTTCTTAATTCTTAAACTCTTAAGACGTTTCATCCTTTTTTGGGTAATTTTTAAGGCATTTTAGTCTCTGCATTTTCTTGATATCCTTCTTAAAATTTATCTTTGTGTCAGTAAGTCAAACCCATCTTTCATCACCCTTCCCAAAGCAATACCAAGTCTCCTCTCTCTTTTCATCCCTTAACTCTTTCAGGTCTATTGGCTTTACCAGCCTTTGACTGACCTTTATTTTGGAAATATCTCCTATTGAAATCCATATCTTGCTTTAAGGGCCTGCTTTCATTTGTCTTTCAACTGAATCAACAGATGCATTTATGATTACTCTGTACAAGCTATGGACTGACGGTTCTATCAAATACTAGTTAGGTTCACGTTTGCATGTAAAATAGAATGATGCCTTGCTGATTCTGTTACTACCTGGTGAGTAAATTTCCTAGCTGAATAACTGATATCTGCTGATATCAATAACATTCCTTCTCCAGTATGTGTATGGGAAATACATTTTTCCTGTAATATGGCTATTGGAAATACATATATTTATCTCCAGTGACACTACAAAGGTCATCCAAATTTGCTTCTACAAGTCTACAGCAAAAACTCAACAGTACCTCATTGAATGTCTTTGAAACTTTTGCTTAAGTAAACTTTGAATAAAACATGTATTTTACACAATAAAATACTGATACTGAAACAGTAACTTAAATATTTATCAAGTGTAAAGTCATCTTGGAAAGTATGACATCTAATTCTGTCCAATTCAGTATTTATCCATAAATGCAAGATGATATTGTATATGTTTTAGAGCTGTGGACCATGGAAAACAGAAAACTGCCTCTAAGGTTTTAGAGTATTTGGTAGCCTAGGAGACATTTTAAGACAAACAGTGCCTCTCGTGCTGTTAATAAGTGTGTAACTTCTTTGTGACAAATGCAGTAGTTGTTTATTTAATATATGAACTAATATGAATAGGAAATCGCCTGAAAGATCCCCATGGAGTTCAGAGCAGACTCATCAAATGTGATGGGAACATATTTAGTGTGTTGTCAGCATTTTTAGATGACATTTAAGTTTTCATGTGACAACCTGAGAAAACTACTGAGTCCACAGAAGAGATTTTGATAATCATTGCCTTGTGCTTTGCTTACAGATTCAAACAAAATACTTAATATTAGCATGGATTACACAAAGGAATTATTATTTTATTTTGTAAAATAAAACGCACATTTTTTTTTCACTTTAATACACACCAGTTAACATCAATGCCAATAGTATTACAGGCATTGTCTTGCTTTCACAAAAGTTTAAATGTTTCACAGCTATTTAAATTAAGTCAGTTCTTTACAGACAAACTACAATCCTGCAAAGGGTCCCGCAACCTTTTTCCATTCTCTTTCCATCTGCAGAAAATAAACCTTATGCTTAACAATTGAGTTTATTTTTTATTGCTGTGCCCAAGGCAAAATCTCAGATTGGGGTTCACAATCTCAGAAGACGGACAGATTTAATATATTTGTCACTACCTTGACAGGGTGAAAATATTGCTTAAACTCAGGTGTAAGAGATGAGTCTTTGTGAAACAGATGTAATCCTCACAATGAAATATTTCTCAGGCACTCAGTCACCTATGTTATGATTAGGAAACAAAAGCATTTGTTCTAGGTGGCCTAACTGTAGTTACTACTTTTACTCAGATGCTTCCATTTTCCTCATGTTACTCAAACCAAAGTCATGTGGGTATTGTAACCTATTTACTGACTTCACTTGTTTCTAGATAATTACAGCATTTTTCTCAAACATAAAAATTCACTTTAAAAGACTGGAAAATGAAAGGATAAAATTCTTAACTAGAGTAAATAGCAGTAATAAAAATATAGCTGTAGGCTGATAAAAATGGAGTCTTTTTGAAGATCAAACATAGTGTCATGTTAGTAAGTATCAGGTGAGGCGTCCAGGGCTTCAGTCTAGAAATACATCTGTAATTGTCTTTTGTCTTTATTTTCTAATTCATATTTAGGGGCTTTAAAGATCTGTTGTAACAGGACTCTTGTTACATTTAATAAGTGCCATGTTGATTGGCGTACTCTAAGTAGGCTTTTCAGTTTGCCTTTGGGGAAATTTAATATAAAAACATTCAACATTCTTTTATTAGTGTTTTTTACTATTCCCAGTCCCATCAGACCTTTGGTGCAAGCAGTGTATTATTGAAAATCTTATCTGTAAGAAGTGAGCCAAGGGGAAATTCAGCCTTTATTAATATTGACATCATGTTCCTGCACAATAGCTGTCTAAAGAAACTTTTCAATTGGATTTCAACTGCTTTGATGCAGTATAAATGGAAACAACTGAATGCATGATTTAACATAGAACAGTGAAAAATGTTGCAGTCTATATACTCTAACACAAGACACAAGATATGGTTGTGCTCTGCAATGTTTCCAGTCAATTCTTAGTTAAAAAAATAAGGGAAAAAAATTAAATTGTTCTATTTTTTAAGACAGATTTAATTTAAAATTATCTTTCATTTTTGCATTGATAACAAGGTCCTGTGGAAAGAGATAAAATCTGGGAACTTGGTGAAGTGTTCTGGTCCTGTCTCACTTAAAAATGACTGTGCAGTTTTGGGGCAATTGTTTAATGTACCATGTGTCCTGGTGAGACAAATATTTCATGGGACCTGGAGTTGGGAAGCCACATTTTTCTAGACTGGACTGCGTTAGTTCTGAGCAAAAATCCCTGAAAAATCTTCTGATAATATAATCATAGAATCATGGAATGGTAAGGTTGGAAGGGACTGCAAGGATCACCTAGTTCCAACCCCCTGACATAGGCAGGGACACCTCCCACTAGTAAAGGACACTCAAGGCCTCATCCAATCTGGCCTTGAACACCTCCAGGGAGGGAGCAGCCACAACCTCCCTGAGCAACCTGTACCAGTGTCTCACCACCCTCACTGTAAAGAACTTCCTCCTAACATCCAGTCTAAATCTTCCCTCTGCCAGTTTAAACCCATTGCCCCTTGTCCTGTCATTGCAAGACCTTGTCAATAGTCCCTCCCCAGCCTTCCTGTAGGCCGCCTTCAGATACTGGAAGGCTACTAGAAGGTCTCCTGGAAACCTTTTCTTCTCCAGGCTGAAGAGCCCCAACTCTCTCAGCCTGTCCTCATAGGAGAGATGCTCCAGCCCTCTGATCATAAGAGAACTGGAGGAATAGGTTCTATTTAACGTTTTCTTAAAACTGAATTTTATATATATAATTAAAAATTATAGATAGAATATATACTGTATGGATTAGGTTTTAGCACTGTTTTCATTTGAAAAGGCCAGTGGGAAGAGAGAACAGTTGACAACACTTGACCAGGAAAAGGAAGAACTATTTCTGTTACTTTTTCATGATAGGGAAGGAAGATTGTAAGAATTATAGCTGAATTTCTTACACTGAGACCTCAACCCTCCTGATAGAGGTATGTCACCATTCAATAATGAATTGAAATTTACTGGGCTGAAGATGGAGGATATAATGGAAACCTGAATCCTCCTTGAAACACTCCTTCTTCAGAAGTGCAGCCAAAAATCTGTAGACACATCTCAATTTCTATTAGTTATTATCTAACAACTTTAATAGATTTATTATTTAATAGATTTATTATTATCTAACAACTCTTAATAGATATTCTCCATTTGAGACTTGGACCTTACTAGCTTGTGAAGTGTCTTTTTTTTTTTTTCTCTTTCCTTGCATTTCATGAGAACAATCATGCTTGAAAATCTGTATTACAAAAACAGAATTAAACAGGTTGGAACAGGCCTTTGAGATCATCGAGTCCAACCTATCACCCAAAGTGTTCTAATTAATGAAACTATGGACTAAGTACATCATCCAGTCTCCAAATTATTCCAAATAGGAGTTTTGCATTGTCCCCCACATATATTCTTTTTCTTTATTAGACTACTACTTCATGTGTTTTAAATTGTAACAGCCTAATCACAAATACTTTATCTCAAACATTTCTGAAGTTTTTCCTGTATAAAATGTGTTATATAGCACTGTGGACTTCAGCTATGCATCACAGATGGAGATCAGGTAGACAGTGTTATTGGACTTTTGCAGAACTTCAAGTAAGTTTTGATGGTCAAATCACACTGTAAAACTGTTTTCGTTACAGTGCAAACAGACCCTTGACCAAGGCCTCTTATTAGGTACTGGATATATTAAAATATTATTCTGTATTATTCACAGAGCAGAGTTCAGATGCTACTCCCTGCTCTCCTACTTTATTTCTGCTGCTTTTTCATTACAATAGCTTTTTCAGTGGTCCAATAAGGTGGCCTCTGAGGCGTATCCCAGAACAGTCACATGTTTTGTTGGAAGAAGTGAGTACTTTGCATTCTGAATTCCAAAATATTTATAGGATTATGTCATTTGGCTTAGGGGAAGTGGAAAAGACCCAACTTGATAGGCAGTCTTCTTCTACCTTCAAACTTTTTTCGATCTAGAGAGTAGATGTACAAATCTCTGAGACAGTGTGATTTTAAGCAAATGGAAAGCCCAAGAAGAGTAGCATCAAAATGAGTAGGGCATCAAGTCACAGAGATATGATGGCAACTGCAATTTATGTAACACATACAATTTCTAGATAGAAGACAAGTCATAAGTCAAATGGAAAGAAAGGCTATGAAGGATGTGGGTGTAGTTCTGATGTTAGTTCTACTTGCCAAAAGTATTATAGTATTCTAGATGGATTACATAAATTAATATCAGATGAGAGTGGCATTTGAGGAAGCTCTTAGCTTACATGACAGAAAGAACTCAAGAGAAATAAAAGTCAAATGAAAGATTGCTTACCTTTTTCTTCTAAACTTGATTTTGTTTTCACCTATGAACAACAGAGAGTCCAGAGCATCATATAGAGAACTGGGAAATTCTGAACACTGCTTCAGCTCTGAGGACTGTTTGACTTAAGTTGTCCATGAGGATTGTATCTGAACAGCAATATCTTAGAGCCTATGCAACTAAACTTTTCACAGCTTTCATTTCTCAATCCCAAAAAAATTAGATGCCACTTGTGAGAAGAGGTGTAGGCGTTCAGCTCTTCTTGGATCTTATTTCAGGCTTCTTAAGGTAACCATCTACATCTAAAATAATTTGAATGAATCATTTTTTGCAACTCTCTCTCCATTGTTTATAGAGGTAGCCTAGGTAACTGGCTTAGACTACATGACTACATTTAGACAGTTGAAGAGATATGCCATGATAGATGCCTAATTTTTAGATGGTTAAAGATATATGATAGGAGTATTTGCCTAAATGTTTACCTAATCAGCAAGCTGGTGAGGAGAGGAATCTCTATGCTGAAAAATCAAGATGTGTTACTTTCAAATGGAGAAGCTTGAAACAAGAATCTATGCAAAGTACTGTAAATAGTAACTATGGAGATGTGCCTCTAAAACAGTACATTGTAACGTCTAGTGAAAGTACAAATGTGTTTGACTGTTCTACAGCAAAAATACAAAATGAATGGATGATTAAAAGAAAAAAAATCATGCAAATATCTTCCATAAACAGCAGCTGTACATAACAGTGAAACTTGGCAGGTCTCATCCCATTATCACACAGATTATTCTTAAAGCCAAGGAACACTCTGAAATTAGGTACTGTCTTGTTAAGTCTCCTAAGGTATTCCTTTGTTTTTCAGAGGTCATTTAATTTATAAGCTCAAGACATAATATACAATATAATATCTTCTCTTTTTCAAAATATCATCTCCAATCTACATCTTCTTTCCCTGAGGACAGAGTCCCAACAGCTAGGCTGTCTGGTCTTCCTGACTCTCTCATACTATCTCAGTGCACTGTTTTAGATGCTAAGACACTTTAAAAGGAGTGATAAAGGGACACTGTTCTGGAAGATGAGGCTTGAATCCCTTTTACAGGCTGTCACATCTGTGCTGGACTTGTGCTAAGGGGAGCAATAAAACAGTGTCTGCTGCTAAATAGAAGTCAGCTTGGGAATCACCCAAGGACCAGGGTGAAGTGACCAGTTGTGCTGATGTTTGTGAAGGCTAACTCCCCTAGAGCATGTTTTTTTAAAAACCAAACCAAACCAACCCAACCCAACACAAACAACAAGAAAAACAACAAGAAAAACAACAAGCTGAAACTCTGGAACAAATCCAGGGAATAAACTAACAATTAAGCATTGTGGATGAAGGGGTACAAGTGCTTCAACATTCTCTCCAGCCTTCTTAAAATCTAGTAGTTTAGGCATAACAAATAGTCTCTCACCAACATTAGTGAACTTTAAGCAATGTTCTCCTTTCTATTTCTAATTTTGGGAGTACAACACTGAAATATCCATTTTGAGCAGGGAAAGACCAGCTTAAATTACCGGTTTGTTTCATTTTTTTGCCAAATGAAAGCTACTTCTAATTTGTTTGGATCTAAGCTGCATAATCATACCTGTATTTGTGTCTGAGCTAATAAATTCTAATAGATACACAGTGTCTCTGAGCAGAGTTAGCCAGAGTTGTGGCAGTTTACAGCATGGTTAGTCCATAAAGCAGTTTTCTGGAAACTAAATGAGATCAGGTGAAGAAATATTTGTACCTTCTAGCCTCACATCACATCACCACTATACAGGCTGCATTTCTTTTTTTGCTTGCAAAGAAACAAAACAAAAGAACCCCACCCTGAAATGAGAACATTTGCTTTCTGAGAATAAACATAATTACTGCTGTGTATTTTAGGCAACAATAAACTATAAATAGAACATTAGCATCTTACAGGAGAATTCTTTTACAGTAGCAACTATGATTGTATAGTAGTTCAAGTATTTAGAAATGCAATTCAGTGATGTGGAAGAAAAATGTTTCTATACTTAATAAAAGTGGCCTCACAGTACATTAAGGAACTCTATGATTTCACTCTTGAGCTTTTTATAATCTCCAGATAAACTTATTTTATACTGTGTCAGAGTGTATTGCCATGAGGGATCTCTAAAAACTTTACAATACTGTTATTATATAAATAGTAGCTATGAGAAATCAGTCAAGTTTCTGGAGTGACACATGAGATTCAGCAGGCTCATGGTCCACAGAATTTAAATTAAGGCAATTCAAAATCCGGCTTTTGTGCTCTTTCCACAAAAGGATGACAGGGATTTTTATTTGTCTTGGGACTTTCCCCAGCTTTGCCTTGTGTCCAGTCAAAAATAATTTCTTCAGGTAAAATCCTCCTTCATCAGATCTAAATTGAAAGCAGAGCTTTGGAAGATGGGAGAACAAGCAAGAAAAGGAGCAAGGGCAGCTGAAGGGCAGTTTTAGATTGGAACTGGAAGCAACAGGCTGATAGAGATGAAAAGGAAGAGTTCCTGAACTTGCCTTTAAAACTCGGCAGAAACAATTTCCATCTTGACAGTGTTCAAGTAAACCTTCCACTGGTTGACTCTGGCTATAATGCTGAAACAAATAGCTGTCAATGTGGTGTGCAAAGAGAGGAGGGACACCTCTCAGCAAAAACGCTGTATTCCTGCCCCAGCATATTTTTGTTGTGTGGTACTTCTTTCTGAAATGCACTTCAGACCTGCTCTTTTGCCTAAAACTTTAAAAATGTTATCAGGTCCCTGAAATTCCTTCTACTCCACTGCTGGTATTCTCTGGCTTCAGAGAAAAAGACATAACTCTCCAAAAGAACAAATAAGACAAATTTCTTAAAAGGAAAATAGGTATAATTAGGTGAATCCTGTGGTATGGTGTGAGAGGGAAAAGAACCAGCAAATCAAAGGAGAAAACTACAAATAGAGTTTTGCTACTGATCTTGCATAATACTGTTTTTCCTCTCTTTCGCTCACTCCTCTGTGAATTAAGAATAGTAAGTTTAATTAAGATGATTAAAGAAATTAAATCAGAGCTAAGAATTTTGCAGGGTAATGTTCAAGCTGTAGACCCCTGTACTGTAGAAAGGCAAATGGAAACTTCTTCTCAAAAGAAGATTTTTCTGCCTTGATAGATGTTTGCAAAGGAAGAAAAAAAATCATACCATAAAAGATTATAATTGCAAACTTAGGGCATTGCTTATGATTAATAAATATCAAAACAAACAATGTGTCTTGTTTTGTCATGGAACATAGCATGTCTCTCACAACAGACAATGGAAATTTTCATGTCAGCCTGAAAATCTTACAATTTTATGGTTCTACTTTCCCCAGAAGTTTAAATCATCATGTTTTCTCAACCTTAAACTCTAACAAAATCTCCTTAATCGAAGTTAGGACTTGAGAACAGCAAAAGTGTAAGATTGTTAAGCCACACACAGAAAGCTCCTAATGAGGGTGTTAAAGCTCCCAGCAAATTAGCCTAAAGATATTTTATTATATATGAAAGCATTCTGCTAACTTCTAATGATATCTTGGAAGAATGTTTTTTAAATCCCTGAAAACTAAAGAGCAGTTGAAAAACAAGAAAGCCTAAAAACCATTACAGACGATCATAAAGCAGACTTGGATAAAATAGGTTAGCTCATAAATCAGAGCTATAGAATCTACTGCAGGATAACTAAAACAGCGGAAGCACTACTGTTTACAAAGGAACTCTTAACTCCAAACAATGCATCTTACCAACAGAAAACAAACACATTAAAAGAAAGGAAATTAGTGAAGTCATTACACAAACCCAGCTGGGAACCCAGCTGTTTAAAGATGAAGCAAGCTCTCTAATTCTTGATCTTTGGGAGTGTCTAATTAGAAAACAAACTAAAGCACTGTTCTCCAAGACAGTATTAAAATGAAAAGGAAAAGAAAGACTCCTCTCAGAATCGGATTCCTGAATAACCAAGCTAAAGAGAAATGTTACTTCTCCAGAATTATGGCATCAATTATGCTTAAATAAGGACTTCAATTTATACAAGTGTAATACTACGAGGTATGTATGTAATTTACTTTTGGTTTTACCCCACTATTTACAACATTAAATAGATACATTTCAAGCCTACAGTGTTAATCACCTTCCTTGAGTGAACCAATTAGGCAAATATAATGGAAAATTGTTCTTAGGACCACAGACCATGAACTCTCTGCCCAGGGCCACCTTACCTGTAGGAGATTCAACAAAATAACTTCTTTAATTATAGCATGGCAAGCCTAACTTTGCAGTTCTTTATTTTTCATGGCACTACTGATTTCATATTGGTAACTTTAATGCACGAAGGAATAAAAAGGGTATTGCAAGGATGGAGATCAGATTGACAGAGACAGACATGAGAGGATAAAGGAGACTGGATTTGAAGTATTACAACTAAGGAGACATTGACTAGGACATAAGTGTAGCATTACATTTCAATGTATGCAGCTAGCAATTTTAAGCCTTTTGAGAACACAAATGTGAAGATAAAGTGCTTCTCAGAGTCAGAGGATCTACGCAATCACTCTTCTGTTTTGGGATATTTGCCATTAGACTCAGTGGGAAAACGGAAGGAACTGGAGACTTTTTTCCCAACTGACATAAAATGTGCTTAAAATGGATGTCGGGCCCTCCATAATGCTCTGAAATGGAATTTATTTGATTTTTTTTCCCCAAATGTTTTGTCACACTCTATGCTTCATATATCTTCAAAATCTCTTTACTGTTGTGATTGCTCTTCATTATACCTGGAGTACTACAAAGGTAGAACTTATGTCCTTGTAATGGTCACATTTAAATTACAATTGTGAAACAATTTCCCAATATGATTCTATTCTAGAGTGCCATCCAATGTTATGTTAATGCAAGCACCTAGAATCCAGTAGCAGACAAAGTGAAGTGTAAAGTTTTAGCTGATTTACTGCAAGGGAAGGATCTTGAGACATCAAGAATGGTATTGGGGGAAAAAAAGTTACATGAAACATGACTGTGCAGTGAAATTGTTTTAATGTGCACTGACATTTTAAGAATGACATTGGTAATCTGAGTATTAAGCCAATGTTTGAAGATCATAGAATCATAGAATGGTAAGGTTGGAGGGGACCTCCAGGATCATCTAGTTCCAAACCCCTGCCACCTCCCACTAGTACAGGTTACTCAAGGCCTCATCCAACCTGGCCTTGAACACCTCCAGGGAGAGAACAGCCACAACCTCCCTGGGCAACCTGTTCCAGTGCCTCACCACCCTCACAGTAAAGAACTTCCTCCTAACATCCAGTCTAAATCTTGCCTCTGCCAGTTTAAACTCATTGTCCCTCATCCTGTCATTACAAGACCTTGTAAATAATCCCTCCCCAGCCTTCCTGTAGGCTCCCTTCAGATACTGGAAGGCTACTATAAGGTCTTCTAGAACCCTTCTCTTCTGCAGGCTGAAGAGCCCAAACTCTCTCAGCCTGTCCTCATAGGAGAGCTGCTCCAGCCTTCTCATCATCATCGTNGCACACTGCAGGCTCATGTTGAGCTTTTCATCACCCCAGTCTCCCAGGTCCTTTTCCTCAGGGCTGCTCTCCAACCATTCACCACCAAGCCTGGAGTTGTGCTTGGGATTGTGCCTACCCAGCTGCAGGACCTTACACTTGGCCTTGTTGAATTTCATGAGGTTGGCCTGGGCCCACCTCTCCAGCCTGTCCAGGTCCCTCTGGATGGCATCCCTGCCCTCTAGCAAGTTGACTGTGCCACACAGCTTGGTGTCATCTGCAAACTTGCTGAGGGTGCACTCCATTCCTCTGTCCATGTCACTGACAAAGATGTTAAACAGCACTGGTGCCAGCACTGACCCCTGAGGGACACCACTTGCCACTGGTCTCCAGGTGGACATTGTGCCGTTGATCACCACTCTGTGTGACCATCCAGCCAATTCCTTATCCAGGGAGTGGTCCACCCATCAAGTCCATGTTTTTCCAGTTTGGAATATTTGAGTTAATCTTTCAAAGAGTACCTCTTTTAACATTATATGAATGAAATTCGAATTTCGTATAATATTGGAAGTGTGTGAGTTCACTTTTACAAAAGCACATTATCCATCACTACCTAGTCTGTAGGTAGTGATGGGTTGAAAACATTTTATTAAAAAGACCTTACTTGTATGTAATGGCTTTATCTCTTCATTGGTTCAGCCATTAATTAAATTTAAATCTACATTCCTTCTGAACTTTCAGCATACCCTCTCTCCTGGATTAAAGTCTTCTACTTCTTTCTTTTACCATACACATACTGTTTAAACAGTTTGCTCTTTTAGCCTGCTCCCTCTGATGCCTAACTGTCTTCCATGTCAGGAAGAGAGGTGTACAAGTACTGTTCCTAATGGTTAGATGCCTGTGACTGTGTAGTGGCCGTTTTCCAAATTTCAGAACCAGGTTGTAGCAGATAATCATGAGCAAGAAAGGACTTTGGATTAACTCATGCAAAATGTCTCCTGAGATGTCTCATCATAGTACAGCCTGCCTGAAGGTCCTCTGAAAACAGTTCAGCCAAGGGAAACCTCATTTTGGTCTTTACCTTTCCAAATCTCCCCAAACAATTCTGTAAAATGCACCTTTAAAGGTATTTGGAGTTTACAGAGTGATGAATAACTATCTGGGGATTTTTAAGCTTGCTGTTCATTAACTAACTTTAATTAACATCAACACTACACTAGTGTTGTAACTAGTGAACATGGTTGGCAGCTGATAGAAGACATACCTTGCAACTGTTCTATCAAAGAAGTGTGTTTATGTGGCTATTTTGTTTGTTTGTTTGTTTGTTTTACATCCATCCACTCACCTCTTATTTGAAGGAATTCAATTTCAATTGAAAAAAAAAATTAAAAGCACATACAAATATTTGGCATTTACACAGAAAACTATTGATCAGGTTGAAGAAGTTGATATTTTATTTGGATGAGAATCAGTTCTTTTTGTAGTTTTCAAGTAACGTTTTAGGAAAACTAACTTTGCCAGAGGGGAAATAAAAGAAGTCAGCTTGAAATCTTCTGTAAACGTCTGGTAAAAACCCAAAATTCTTAATAATGATACAATTTAAGTGATTCAAGTGCACTGTAAATTTGTCTGAATTGCAGGAGGTTTCTGAATAATTCTGCATAAGTAAGTGTTTGCAAACTAACATTAAGTTATATCTTCAACTTTTTATGATTTTTTTTCCCTGCCACCTATACTTGTTTAATTTTTAAATATTTTACTCTTTCTATGTTCTTTTCTTATACCAGTTTTAATTTGCTTTGCATTTTTTTGTCATGTCTCATTAAGAATGAAATCTCTGCAGGGCAGGGAACTTGTCTTGTTTATTTTTATAGAATTCTGCTTAATATATGGCATCATGTAAATGATTTTAATTTAAAAATAATAATACTTTCCTATCAAGACTAATTTCAAGGTTTGTATTGAATTTTTATTCATTATGCCCCTTATGTTGTTGAAAAGTTGGGTATTTGTTCATGCATATTGAAATACTTACCTTTCCTTAGTAAGTGCCTAAATTAATTTAGCTTCCTTAAGCAGATGGTTTTCATGAGAAGTCCCAGTTTCAAGGGGGAAAATCATATTCCCACTGGAGGTAATTAGCATTTTACTTCACCAGGGACAAGATGTCACCCACAACCTCAGCATCTGATGGTCCCTGTGCCATGAAGAGCTATTGAGTTGCTATAAGGCAATTTCTCATTCCATTTGCCACAAAATGTGGAAGAACCTATAAACTGCTGCCTTACTTCTTCATTTCATTGTGTCAAACTGTTGTTTATAGTTATTTCTTTATCAAGAAGAATGTATTTGCCTGATATTCTCGATTTCACAGATGTAGTTTCCCTGACACTCTGAGCTATGTTTTTCATATACCTTCTTCATCCTCTGTTTTCTTTGGGTTTTGTCTTTTGGTTATCTCTGTCTTCTCTTTCCCAAACATTCTACTCTTAGTTCTTCCATTTCTACTTTCCTCACCCCCACATTGTATAATAATGGTTTCCTATTGCTTTCCATTCGCTAGCAAAAAAACCCCACCATCTCCTGAAGAAGATAAATATTATTATTGTTAACCTTACTTTCCAAACAGGAAAGCAAGCCAGAAAGGCAAAATGATTAGACAAAGCAAGAGGAGGAATCAGTGTTTAGATCTGGGATCAGCATACAGAAGGCAGCCTGCAACTTGTCCTGTGGATGTACAATTGAGATGCGCCTCCCACACCCATGCAATTATATTGGCTGCTAAACTGAATCGACCACCACATTGTCATTTTGCGTAGCTTGGGCTGTTTCCACTGTGCAGCTCACAGAAGGACCCCTGTGATATCAAGAATCAAGTATAAATTATGCTGAATAGGCTGAGGCTAGTTTTGAGAGTCACAGCACCCACAAACTCAGGAAAGTTGGACATCACAGGCATCAGAACATGCCTCTGACATACAGACATAATACACAATATGCATCAGCAAACTCTTTGCAGAGACTGTATCTCTGTTGGAGGAGGGGAAAAAAATCCCAAATAAAACAAAATAAAATAACACCCTCAAAAATAATGAAAATTTAAGTGATCTTCTTAAGTGATTTTTAAAAGAAGTGTGATTTCTTGTAAGACTGTTTTCACCCCATTTTGTTAAATATTTGAAGAAAAAAAAATCTAAGACTAGTTTCTGAATTGGGCTGCATTTTTACTGCAGCTTTTTTTACTTCATACTAGCAAAAATACAGGATGCTTCAGGCAGGGAAAAATAGTGAATTTCAGTAAAACCAGGGAATAAGGTTTCAGGGCATTTGTTTCTTCTAAACCTTATACTCAACTGTTGTAAAGCTGGCAAAGATGTGTGCCAGAAAGCTACATATCTGATACTACAAACTGTTTCACCCTTTACTTAGCAACAGCTGGTAAAATGGTATTTAAGGACAAGTTTGATTTAATCTAATGAGAAAGTGTGTTGCAATGTACTGTACTGCCTGCAGAAAATAATTGGGCAAACATTGATTTTTATGTTGCTATAATAGTTTCATTTTCGATAAATAGGAATTTATATGCACAGTTATTTGCTCCTGTTCCTCTCCGTGTACAGACTTAGACATTTACTTGCAGACAAAAGAAACCAAACAAAACAAACCAGTCTTGAAATGAGGTTTAGCTATTTGAGAACTACCTGAGCTGTAGAAAAGATCTCCCTCAAGATTTCAGTTTTATCTTCACCTGACATTAGATGAAACTTGTGTCAAAGGGAACCAGACAGTGGGATCTACAGGGAGACAGAAAGAAATTAGAGCACACCAATACCAACAAAAAAGGAGCATAATCGGAAAAAACATGAAGGGTATCATAAAGCTGACTTTACTGTCCGGTTTCATATATACACCAAGTACCATTTGAATCATTAAATAGATTATTTAAGTGTTTTTAAGAGTGAAATAGCTCTTTGGTAAACAGAGTCAAGGCAGCAGACAAAATAGTCTCTGCAAGGGCTCTAACTCTGACTCATAGCAGCTGTTTTCCTCAGTTGGTATGACTGCAACTAGAATTTTGCTTAATATACATCACTGTAAGTCAAGATAGGTAACAGGACAAAACATTTTACTATTTACTAGGAAACAAAGCAAGCAATTAACTGGATACTCGACCATTTACACTAATTAACTCTTACTCATTTTAGCCTTTTGCACTACAACTGGTTCTATTAAAGACAAAGGCTCATCTGAGCACTCACACAACGGATCTTTCCTCAATGTCCAAATTATAGGTAATCCCTTCTCCCTCAATAACCCTCCTACTTTGTCCCAAAAGACTTTTGATCCTGAAACACCACATAATTCCCCTCAGTTTAATGCTATAAATCATTAATCTTAGGAGGCGGTGTCCCTGCCTATGGCAGGGGGTTGGAACTAGATGATCCTTGAGGTCCCTTCCAACCTTACCATTCTATGATTCTATGATTCTATGAAGTCCTCATATTAATTGAGATCCTTTGAACCAAAAATCCATACACAGGAGCAGAAATGCATTGTTGAGAAATGTGTGGAGTCTTTTCAGGAAAAAAACTTTATGAACAATCATTAGGAAGCATGAGAAAAACAGGCCTCAAACAGTTGATTCAGTCTGTGGCTCGCAAACTGATTGTCAGGGATCAGTCTCTAGATGTACCACTGTAGACGTGACCACGGGTGCCACCAGGAAGACAAATTTTTCCTTTGAGATGTAAGTGGAAATACAACTGTCAAGGAAGTAATTGTGACAGGGTTTTTTTAATATATTGCCTTGTTTTTAAATAAAAATTGTATATAAATCAAACATGTTTGATCTAAAATGCCTTTAACTCTCTCTAGTGTCATTGTTTCTCCACCCCTTGAAGTCTGTGTTCCAGATCCAGTTTGCCATCAATACAGCAGTGAATACAGAATAAGAAAGCCTAAAAACTGTACATCATATAATGTTACTTCTGGCTATAGAGTCTTGAAAAATCCTTACATTGGCTGCTTTTTGACAGATTCCTATTTAACATCTGTCAAAATACAAATAACTTGCAATTTTACATTTCAGCATTGATACTGAAGTACTGCTGGGCCTAGTCTTACACCTTATGGCAACATCTGGATCTCAAAGCCTAGAGAAACAACGGATGTACATTCCATTCAAATATTTCATCATACCTTGTTTGTCTCTAAATGCCCCTATTTATCCTTCCTTTTACTTAAGGCTTGATCTTTCCTTCTCTCATAATATTCATGACTTCCCACTTCTCTCCTCTTTGAACTGGAATTTTATCTTCTTTCTTTATTTTTTTTTTTTAAAAGATCTTTTTCTTGGTACTATTCCTTTTTTCTTCTGTGAGCACTATTTTAGTCATGATTTTCTGCAGTGGAAAGTGAATTCTATTTCTGTACTTTCCCTTTCAAACTAATTTTTCTCCTGGTGAACTACAGCACTGTGTGTTATCCGTACTTACCTTGCCTCCACTGTACAGAGCAAACTGACTTCCTGATGTGGTAGCATGCCCTGTCATAAACAGAGATAATTCATTTGAACTTGTTTTGGAACTACAGAAATCACTTTGTTCCTTTTAATGCAGCCTAAGGAAACCATGAAGCGAATTTTAATTTCTCTGGGCTTTTTTCTGCTCAATTTAGCCAATTTCCTATGGCATTCCCTACCCTGCCCATTACCTACAGCTCAGTTTAACATCCTGAATATTAAGACCTCAGAAGAGTGTAAGAAACCCTACATTACTTTCTTATACTACTTTTTTTGGTGGGAGGTATCCCTGCCTATGGCAGGGGGTTGGAACTAGGTGATCTTTGAAGCCCCTTCCAACCTTACCGTACTATGATTCTATGATTTAAATCTGTCCATATTTCAGTATTTCCTGGAAGTTACTTTTCAGAGACTATCAACTATTCCTGAGCAGTTTTACATATTTCCACACAGGCATATTCCCACGTATTAAGAATGAGCCCTGTCATGTAGTCATCCTTTGGATGATTACAACTTCAGCTAAAGTTTACTGGGACTTTTCAGTGAGACTCTAATGCAGGATGAAAAGCACTCGTGACATCTGATACCTATTAATTTGGGAATTCACAATTTAATACCGTCAGCGTTATGAGCGTCTTACTTATTTGCAAATACATTTCAAAGTATGTTTACTTGTGCTTATAATGACATTATGCTGAGAATATTTCCCCCTCAAAGGAATTTATCATATTTTGTTTGCTATTACCAAGATGTTTTTTTTTTTTTGAGCTGTAAGTCTGGAACAAATATTTAGACAAGTGAAGGAAGTAGTATTATTATTTCTCCCATTGCACATTAGTAAAATGTAAAATACTGTGCACCTAGATTGTTACCTGTTTCTGATGAAGCTTGTGATTATATTTTCTAGGTTTAGTTTGAAAGCTAAGACATCTGTTTATCTGGTGCATACAGAATAACTCATGTCTCTTCATCTCTAAAATTTTCAAAGGCTTTCATTCTGTTTTAAATCCTTTGAAGAAGCGGTAATCAAAGACAAAAATTATCAGAGGTACATTTTTGTTTTCCAAACAATGAAAATAACAGCACTCATCCTACTCCGATTTCAGGCACTTGCAACGAAACTTCAAACCTGGAGATTTGCCACACAAATCAGAAGTAATATGGGTAGCGGTAAACTCCAAAGTGCTGGCTGGATTACAGTTAATATGGGTACACCCCCCCTAGACTTCAATTCATCATATAAATTTAAACTAGGCATTTAAATAATAAAGACCAATAAGGCAATGCAAAGACTTCAAAAAACATATCCCATCACAGCGTGACAATGCATCAAAGTTTATTTCCTCCTCCTTTTTTATTCATATAAAGAAATCAGGGAGAATAATGGTGAAATGTCTTTGTAGCACAAAAGCATTCTGAAAACAGAACACTGAACAAACAATATTTTGCCATTCAGAATGGATTTTCAATTTCAAAACTTAGGTTGAAGTAATATTTTGCAAGAATGGATCTCGAAAAGAAATTGGTGTTGTTATTAGATAGTTTTAAATTAGTGGGGTTTTCTGCCAAACCTATCCAAACTACAATTTTATTTAGCACTTAGGGGGGAAGATTAACAAAGATCTGTGTTGAAGAAGTTTGTTATGCATTTTTCATTCATTTATTAATTCTACATATACCTTTATTATGACCGTGCTGTGTCTTTAGGCAGAAGACTGAGAATATTTAGTCAAGTTTAAAACCAGTGGGAATACGTGAGATATTTTGTAGAAATCCTAATTAATTTGCAGTAGGTTTCAATAGCATGGATAAAACACCACCCAAACTTGATGTTAAAACATAATCCTTAAAGATGTGTCTATTATCTTTTGTTTCATTAGAGATTTTCATGATGAGGGTGATAGTAAAGAACAAATTCTGTCATCAGTGACAGGATTCTTGCTGCACAGCTTTAGATCTCTGTGCTGTAGTTACCTACTTAGTTAATCATCTTTTACAGTCCATGCAAGGAAAAAAAATTTTAGACTAATATTCATATGTGTTATTGACTTCCACTTTAAGGTGAAATTGATTATAGCCTAGAAGCATCTGTGAACTTGGATGACTGTTAGATCACATCTAGGTTATATATGTATTTGTATTTGGTCAAAAGAATTTCCTTCCATATCGGTGTGTTTCATTCTGCCTTCAGTCTGTGGTAAGTTCTTGGTTGCTTCATATATGAACTGTAGATTGAGGAAATGGAAGGAAGGGAGGAAGGGAGGAAAGAAGGGGAAGGAGGAAGGAAGGCAGGAATATTGAAAGAGTGAATGAGAGAAAGAAGGAGGGAAGGAAGGAGGGAAGGAGAGGAAGGAAGACTGAAAGAAAGAGAGAGAGAGAAAGAAAGAAAGAAAGAGAAAGAAAGAAAGAAAGAAAGAAAGAAAGAAAGAAAGAAAGAAAGAAAGAAAAAGAAAGAAAGAAAGAGAAAGAAAGAAAGATTTCTCTCATCTTTAGACTTTCTTATTAAACAAATATAATTTAATTAATAATGATTAAAATAAACTTGGGCAGCATTTTGCAGGCCACTTAACTATGAAGACTGAGCCCTTTTGCCCCCAAAAGGTAAAAAAGAGAAAGCCATGGGATTTTTTCCAGCTATGCTCGCTGCTGTCCTTTGTTTTAAAATGCCTGGTGCTACCATAATACATCTTGAATATTGTAATAGAATTTACCTCAGTTTGATTACTTTTATAAGAACTACAAGTTCTGAAAGTAGTAGCTTTACTCCATATTATACTAGGACCACATCTTCACTGCTGTGCTGGTTTGAGACTAATTAGAATATTTTAA
>VWZE01025081.1:3427-18517 GCA_013396675.1 Eubucco bourcierii | reverse complement strand
CAAAAAGAACAAAAAGAACCCAACAAAAAAACCAACAGAAAAAGGAAAAAAAACAACAAAAAAAGGAAAAATAAAACCCAACAAAAACAACAAAAAAACCAACAAAAAAGAAAAAAAAACAACAAAAAAAGAACAAAACCCAACAAAAAACCAACAAAAAAACCCCAACAACAAAAAACCCCAAAAGAACAAAAAGAACCCAACAAAAAAAACCAACAAAAAAGGAAAAAAAAAACCCCAACAAAAACAACAAAAAACCCAACAAAAAAGAAAAAAAACCAACAAAAAAGAACAAAACCCAACCAAAAAACAACAAAAAAACCCCACAAAAAACCCAACAAAAAAAGGGAAAAAAAACAACAAAAAAGAACGAAAAAAACCAACAAAANCAACAACAAAAAGAACAAAACCCAACAAAAAAACAACAAAAAAACCCCACAAAAAACCCAACAAAAAAAGGGAAAAAAAACAACAAAAAAGAACGAAAAAAACCAACAAAAAAGAACGAAAAAAACCAACAAAAAAGAACAAAAAAAACAACAAAAAAGAACGAAAAAAACCAACAAAAAAGAACAAAAAAAACCAACAAAAAAGAACAAAAAAAAACCAACAAAAAAAGAACAAAAAAAACCCAACCAAAAAAAAAGAACAAAAAAAACCAACAAAAAAGAACAAAAAAAAACAACAAAAAAAGAACAAATAAAAAACAACAAAAAAGAACAAAAAAACCCAACCAAAAAAAAAAGAACCAAAAAAAAGAACAAAAAAAGAGCAAAAAAAAAAAGAAATTAAAAAGAAAAAAATATATATTTTAACATTTCTATTTTTCAAAATTCAATGTATACTAAAAAAAAAAACAACAAAAAAAGAACAAATATGAAAAAAAAACCAAAAATAAATAAAAAAAAAGAACTGTCTGTGTTTAGTGGGGAGCTGCTTCTCTTTGTTTCTCCTCTGGCTTGGGTGGGAAGGCAACTCCAAAGGTGTCCTCACCCTTGCAAGGTTCTAGGCTCAGCCCTGTGTGATGAACTCCACATCTTCCATCACAACATTCTTGGATCCATTTGTGGAATGGGTTGGGTTGGAAGTTCTAACCCAAAGTCCTCTCTGATTGGCTCCACATCCTCCATCACTCTTTCATGGCTTCATTCATGGAGTGGGTTGGGTTGGAAAGGTCCTCCAAAGGTCCCCCCTGCCAAAATCCTCTCTGATTGCCTCCACATCCTCCATCACTCTTTCCTAGATAATGGATTCTGGAGCAGGTTGAGTTGGAAAGGTCCTCCAAAGGTCTCCCCTCCCAAAGTCCTCTCTGATTGGCTCCACATCCTCCATCACTCTTTCCTAGATAATGGATTCTGGAGCAGGTTGAGTTGGAAAGGTCCTCCAAAGGTCTCCCCTCCCAAAGTCCTCTCTGATTGGCTCCACATCCTCCATCACTCTTTCCTAGATAATGGATTCTGGAGCAGGTTGAGTTGAAAAGGTCCTCCAAAGGTCCTCCCTCCCAAAGTCCTCTCTGATTGGCTCCACATCCTCCATCACTCTTTCCTAGATAATGGATCCTGGAGCAGGTTGGGTTGGGAGGGCCCTCCAAAGGTCCCCCCTGCCAAAGTCCTCTCTGACTGGCTCCACATCCTCCATCACTCTTTCACAGCTTCATCCATGGAATGGCTTTGGTTGGAAGGGACCTCCAAAGGTCCCACCCACTGCAAGGTTCTAGACTCGGTCCTGTCTGAGTAAATCCACATCTTCCACCACCCTTTTGTAGATTCATTCATGGAATGGGTTGAGAGAGTTGGGTCTGTGCAGCCTGGAGAAGAGAAAGCTCCAGGGAGGCCTTAGAGCAGCCTGCCAGCACCTCAAGGGGGCTGCAGGAGAGCTGGGGAGGGGCTTCTGACAAGGGCTGGGGGTGACAGGACAAGAGGCAATGGTGCAGGGCAGATGTAGGTTGGACACCAGGAGGAAGTTCTGCACAAAGAGGGTGGTGAAACACTTGACCAGGTTGTCTAGAGAGGTGGTGGAGGCCCTGTCCCTCTGCCACACATGGAGGCAATATCCTGATGCCCACCAAGAGCCATCTTGGGGGCACTTGCTGAGTGTTTTTGGTGGTTTCCCTTCATTTTTTTAGACCTTTAGCTCCCAGGACTAGAAGTGGGACCTGCTTCTCCTCCTCCCTGCAGGTCCATGCCTCTTCCACTGGCACAGGTTGCCCAGGGAGGCTGTGGCTGCTCCCTCCCTGGAGGTGTTCAAGGTCAGGTTGGATGAGAGCTTGAGCACCCTGGGCTGGTGGGAGGTATCCCTGCCCATGGCAGGGGGTTGGAACTGGATGGTCTTTAAGATCCCTTCCAACCTAACCCATTCTAGGATTCCCAGCCCGCCCCCAGGGTACAGAAAGCCTCTCCAGCAGCACTGAGGATGCTTTTTGAAGTCTTTATTGCAGGAACCCATCGATGGTGATGTTGGTGAGGAGCAGCAGGCTTGGGGGCATCTTCCTCTCCAGGTGTGAGAAGCAGCATCCTCCAGCCCCAATCCTTCTTGCTCTGCATTGAGGTCCTGCTTCCCCACGTGCCCCACAAAGCTCAACCACACTTCCCCAGCCCCACAGCTCCCCCTTGCCATCATCTGTGTCCAGAGAAGTGGTCCCTGATGCCAGATCCCCACCCTGGCTGCTCAGCTCTGGGCAGCTAACCCAAGGGGCAGGACCCTCCGGCACACAGCTCTCCCAGCTCCGAGCTCACCTGCAGAGGGGAAGAAAGGCAAGGGGCAGCCCCAGGCAGGGAGCTGGGCAGCAGGCTGGCATGGGGCTGGGGTGGGGGCCATGTCTTTACCTTGGAGGAGCAGTAGAGAGGAGGTGAGTTGTGGGAGCAGCAGGTGGAGGCGAAGTCAGCTCGCTGCTCCACCAGCTGCCCCAGCAGCTCGGCGCTGGCCGCAGGCAATGCCTGCCTCAAGCTCTCCTGCAGCCTGCAGAGAGGACACCAGGAGGGTCAGGCAGCCACTAAGGCTGCAAAATACTGGCACAGGTTGTCCAGAGGTGTGGGGGAAGCCTCAGCCCTGCAGACTCGATGTGGCCCTGGGCAGCCTGCTCTAGTTGGCAGTGTCCCTGCTGCCTGTGGGGTCGGGGTGGTGGTGTTGGACAAGATGACCTTGGAGGGGACCCTTCCAACCTGCTGCATTCTGTGGCTGTGTCTTTGTCCCTCTGCTGTCGTTGTTGCCTCAGCCAGCCAGCTTCAGAGAATCCTTCTACTCATAGAATAGCCTCAAAGCATCTTTAACCACAGAATCACAGAACTGTTGGGGCTGGAAAAGCCCTCTGAGGTCATCCAGCCCAACCATCATCCCAACAGCACCGTGGCCACTAAACCACGTCCCCAAGTGCCATGGCCACACATTTCTTGAGCCCCTGCAGAGATGAGGCCTTGAGTGAGCTGTGCTAGTGGGAGGTGTCCCTGCCTATGGCAGGGGGTTGGAACTGGCTGATCCTTGAGGTCCCTTCCAACCTTCCCATTCTCTGATTCTGTGATGACTTCACCACCTCCCTGGGCAGCCTGTGCCAGTGCTTGAAACGGGGAGGCTCCAGGGGTGTCAAACACCCATCTGGCATTTTGGGGTGTGTGTGTGGGGGGGAAGCACACGTGGATGGCAGCAGGAGCAGGGTGGGAAGCCCTGCCAGGGCATTTTGCTGCTGTTTAGATTCAAACCAACCTTTTACCCTCCATTTGGGCCAAATTTTGATTAACTCAGACTTTTATTGGAGGGGGTGCTGGGGCGGGGGGGCACACACCATGTGGTGAAGGCTCACCTCTTCTTGAAGTCAAGGAAAGGTAACTGGGTGTACTGGCCACAGAGCTGGCTGGCCTTCTCCAGGAAGGGAGGCAGCTTTTCTCCCATCAGCTGGCGCTGGGGGGCAGAGGAAGGGTGTCAGCAGGCTGGGAGCAACCTCTGAGGGGGGTGCAGAAGCCCTGGGGGGACAGCAGGGGGTCCTCACTGCTCACCTTTGCCTGCAGGCAGCTGGAAGGGTCCTTGGCAGAGCAACATTCCTCCCTGACTTTGGTGGAAGCATCGTAGAGCATGTTGAGGGCGGCCTCGGGGACGCTGGGGTGCCTCCGTGCCAGCTCAAACAGGTACCTGGAGTGGGGACAGGGAGCTGCTGGAGGAGGTTTCCTCACTGCTGCTGCTCAGTGTGGGCTGGGGGCTGTGCCCCACAACTCTCTGCAGCTCTGGGGTGGGGAGGCTCCCCACCTTCTCCTAACAATCACCTTAAGCATACCACGAAGGCAAGGGGAGAACCAAGGAGCTGCTGAGGTTGGAAGAGACCTTTGAGATCACCAAGTCCAATTCCTCACCCAGAGCTCACAAGCCCAGCAGTGCTGCTAAGCCACTGCCACTGCCCCACATCCCTCAGCACCACAGCCACACCTCTGAAACCCCTGCAGGGATGGGGACTGCAGCACCTCCCTGGGCAGCCTGTGCCAGTGCCTGAGGACCCTTGCTGGGAAGAAATTCCTCCTAATCTCCAATCTGACCCTCCCCTGGCACAACTTGAGGTTGTTTCCTCTTGTCCTGTCACTTGTTGCATGAGAGAAGAGGCCAAGCCCCACCTCACTGCAGCCTCCTTTCAAGGGGTCTGTAAAGGCCAAAGAGGTTTCCTTTTCTTCAGACTGAACCCCCCCCAGCTCCCTCAGCTGCTCCTCCCCAGCCCTGTTCTCCAGACCCTTCCCCAGCTCTGTTGCTGTTCTCTGGACCTACTCCAGCCCCTTCCCTGCCCTTCTGGGAGTGAGGGGCCCAGAACTGAGCCCAGCACTCAGGGTGTGCCATCTCCAGCTCCATGGGCACCACTCACCCCTTGGCATGGCGAGCCCCCTCCTCACCACAGAGCTGCTTGTCTGTCGGCTTGGGCACCTCGGGCAGCTTGGGGGCAGGTGCTGGTGGCAAAGCAGAGATGCAGAAGTAGTTCTCCATGAGGTTCTTGCCCTTGCAGCAGTTGGCAACCCTTTCATCTTGGGCTGACAGCGTGCTGCAGGCTTTGGCTGTGTGCTCTGATAGCTGTGGAGAGGAGCAGAGGGTGAGGAACCCCTTGCCACGATGAGCTTCACTCCCTAAGCACCTGCCAGGAGGTGTTTTTGGGGTGGGCTCCTGGCTCACCGACCTTCCTCTGCATGCAGTCCTCGGCCACCGAGTCGCAGCACTGGGAGAAGACCTCGGCAGCATCCTCTGCCAGGGGGAAGAGCTCCTCAAAGGAAGCTGCAGGCATCTTCTGAGCCAGCGAGGTGAGGTAGCTGAGCAGCACATGGTGAACCAGGGGCTCAAGGCACAAAGCCCCCCCTGACCCCACCAACAGCTCCTCCTTTGTCTGGGAGGGAGGCGGTGAGGAGCCGCGGGGCTCAGCTCCGCACCTCCGCCCGACGCCGACTCTCGCCTGGACCGCTGCTGGCTCTGCAGCTGGGCTCGCTTCGTGAGTGCCGCTGCCTGCCAGCAGCTCCAGACGGGACCCTGGGGACAAAAGCCCTTACCTGAAGGTGACCTTGTCCTTCCCGTAGGCGGCGAAGCGGGAGCAGGCTCGGTTTGACATCAGGGTGAGCAGGGACAGGCTTTTCCTCGCCAGTTTCTGCCAAAGCAGAACGGGACGGAGGTGTCCGAGGGAAGCCCTTCCCAGCCACCTCTCCTTCAGGCTACCCGCAGGGCGCTCGCCCAGCGGTCTGAGGGCACCTCACCTCCTTCAGGAAGCAGGCAGTAGGCATGGGGGAGATGCAGCAGGTGGAGACCATGGAGAGGAAGCTCCTGGTGGAGCCCAGCAGCACGGGCAGGGGAGCCTGGCCATAGCTGCTGGCATACTCGTACAGGAACCTGCGGCACAGAGGGGGCTCAGGGGATCCAGCACCCCACAGGACTCCTGAGGGGCTCGGGGCTGTTTGGGCTCTTCAGGGGTTAGAAGCCCTCTCCAGATCCCCACCCCATGCTGCCAGCTTATCCCACCAAGCCACGCAGTGCCTGCACAGGCAGTGGCATCCCTCTGCCCTTTGCTCAGATCCTGCTCCTGGGGCCTGTGCAGGACACTTCAACCTTTCACAGAGCCACAGGTTGGAAGAGACCTCCAGAGATCATTGAGTGCAACCTCCCTGCCAAGGCAGCATCACCCAGGGCAGGTCACACAGGAATGCATCCAGGTGGGTTTGGAAAGCCTCCAGAGAAGGAGACTCCACAGCCTCTCTGGGCAGCCTGCTCCAGGCCTCTGTCACCCTCCCACCAAAGAAGTTTCTCCTCACGTTGAGCTGAAACCTTCTCTGTTCCAGTTTGTATCCATTGGTCCCTGGCTTCTACCTGTGCACCACCACAGAGATTGGCCCCAGGCACCTGACACTGCCTATGGCAGGGAGTTGGAACTAAATGATCTTTGAGGTCCTTCCAATCTAAACCATTCTATGATTCTACGACACCCACCCCTCAGCTGTTGATAGACACTGATCAGATCCCCTCTCAGCCTTCTCTGCTTCAGACTCACAGCCCCAGGGCTCAGTCTTTCCCAGCAGAGGAGATGCTCAAGTCCCCCAACCACCCTCGTGCCTCTGCTGGCCTCTCTGCAGCAGGTCCCTGCCTCTCCTGACCTGGGGAACTTTGATGCCCTGGAAGCTCTGTGGCCGCCAAGAGCCGCAGCAGCCAGGGCAGAGAGGCGAGATGAGGAAGGGCTTTGCTTAGGGGGCAGCTTGGCCAGCTGGAAGCCCTTGCCCCCAGCCCCACTCACCGGTCTGCAAAGTCCTTGGGGTCCTTCTTGAAGGCCTGGCAGAGCTCCTGGTTGGAGGGCTGGAGGTAGCGCGGCAGCTGCTGCGGTGCGTGGCGCAGGGCGGCCAGGCACAGCTTCTGCTCCAGCCCCTCCTGCCTGCAGCAGGCGGCGGTGCCAGGGTGGAAGGGGAAGGGAGAGGCCTCGCCGCAGGACTTGGCCGACAGAGCTGAGGACTGCAGCAGAAGGGAGGAGGTGAAGTGCCGGGGGCCAGCCCAGGCCCTGCACCCCTCCTTCCTGGGCTCAGCTGGGCTGAGCCAGCCTCACCCCGGCGTCGTAGCAGGAGGGGTCGGCACCCTCGGCGCAGCAGGTCTCGGCCAGGGACACAATCTCCTGCACCAGGTGGTTGATCTCCTCAAAGGTGGCGTTGGAGAACTTCCTGCTGTTGGCTATGATGTTCCTGGGAGCAGGGGGCAAGGACAGGGTGAGTTGGGGGCATGGTTCTCTCCTTTCAGCAAGGAGAAGATGAGCTGGGGGCATGGTTCTCTCCTTTCAGCAAGGAGAAGATGAGCTGGGGGCATGGTTCTCTCCTTTAAACAAGGAGAAGATGAGCTGGGGGCATGGTTCTCTCCCTGAAACAAGGAGAAGATGAGCTGGGGGCATGGTTCTCTCCCTGAAACAAGGAGAAGATGAGCTGGGGGCATGGTTCTCTCCTTTCAGCAGGGAGAAGATGAGCTGGGGTCACTCTCCTCTTTCTTGAAACCACAACCCCCTCACTGTTCTTCCAAGATAGGGCTTAAAGTCACCTGCTGGGGAGGAGAAGCTGTGGTGGTGGAAGGAAAAGCCTTGGAAAACAACCAGGGAAGACCCAGGGCCCAGGCTGGTGCTGCCCTTTCCAGGCCATCAGGGGCCAGAATTCCCAATTCTTTGGGCACCTAATTGGTGTGGAGGAGCTCAGCAAGGAAATGAACATTTCTCCTATTGAAAGCCAGCAGGGTCCTGTTTGAGTGAATAAATCCTCCTATTTCTGAGCTGATTTTTGTGTAAGGGTTCCTGGGTGGTTGTTTTTATGGGGGGGAGAGGGGTTGGGGACAGTCTGTGTTCAGGTATTGGAGCAGCCTGTGAGTGCAGGAGGTACCTACAGGGTCCGGAATTCCTCCTTGCCCAGGGTGTTGAACTCCTGGCAGACCTTGTCCCGGATGTAAGCTTTACCTGGAAGAGCAGAACAAAGGAGGATTGGTGAGCAGAGTTTGTGCCTTGGTGGTTGTCTGGGAAACCAGGACCTGGTGATGTGCTGGGGTTGGGCTGTGGGACAACAGCAGCTTTGCTCTCCCCTCTTGTGTCCTTCTCTTTGGGGACTCATTTCCAGCACCCTTCCCCCTTGCAGGCAGCAATAAACCCTCCAAAGCAGCTTGGCTCTGCTCCACTGAGTTCCTCCAGCAAATAACTCCAACCTTCTGCTTTTGCCATGGAAAATGATCCCTTGGGGACCGACCTGTCCCCACCTGGCCTCTTGCTTTGCTCTCACTGTCCCAGCAGCATGGCAATGAGGGGTGCTACAGCTCCACGGAATCCATCCAAGGGCTCTGGAGCTCTGGGTTTATTTCCTTGAGGATTGCTCCTTCCTCCTGCTCTCTCAAGTCAGAGGTGGTGGTGATCCCTAGGGAGATGCTGGGTTGGAGGAACATCTCTGGTACCCAGAGATGTTTGGGTGATTTGGATGTCTTCTGCTTGCTCCTTCCTCCTGCTCTCTCAAGTCAGAGGTGGTGGTGATCCCTAGGGAGATGCTGGGTTGGAGGAACATCTCTGGTACCCAGAGATGTTTGGGTGATTTGGATGTCTTCTGCTTGGGTCAGAGGAAGGGACAAGGGGAAGAGCCCTCTCTGAGCTAGGAGAGCTACAGGGGAATCATCAGGACCTTCACTCCAAGAAAGACACTGAGGGGCTGGAGTGTGTCCAGAGAAGGGAAAGAAAGCTGGGGAAGGGTCTGGAGAACAGGGCTGGGGAGGAGCAGCTGAAGGAGGCTGAGGTTGGAGTCAGGTGGGAGTTGGTCTCTTCTCCCTAGTCTCAGGTAATAGAAAGAGAGGCAATGGCCTGGAATTGTGCCAGGAGAAGGTTAGGTGAGGAGGAAAATTTTCTTTGCTGCAAGAGAGGTCAGGGATTGGAAGAGGCTGCCCAGGGAGGTGGTGGAGTCCCCATCCCTGGAGGTGTTCAAGAAAGGTGTGGCCATGGTTTAGTGGCCATGGTTTAGTGGCCATGGTTTAGTGGCCACGGTTTAGTGGCCATGGTGGTGCTGGGTTGCTGGTTGGGATGGATCTCAGAAGGCTTTTCCAAGCCAACTATCCTTCAGAGGCCTTCACCCCTGGTCCCAAGAGACATTTCTGTGCATTTGGAATGTGCCATGCTGGGTTTTCTGGCAGGGATTGGAGACCCTGGAGCTCTGGAGACAGGAGCACGAAGGTCAGGAGCAGGCAGAAGTGAAGACATCCTGGGTGACTGCCTCCTGGGTCAGATTTTGCAGAAGCAGGGTTGGTTAGACTTTGGTCCCAGCAGGTAAACACTGATAGCACTGTTTGCTGGTCACCTCCCCACAGCCAGGGGCTTTGTGCTGGTACACCCAAGGTCACCCTGTCCAGTGGGAAAGGAAGGCTGAGGGGGTGGAGTGGTGGAGTCTCCATCCCTGCAGACATTCCAAACCCACCCAGGCATGTCCCTATCTGACCTTCCCTAGGTGAACCTGCCTTGGTATAGGGGGGTTGGACTGGATGATCTCCAGAGGTCCCTTCCAACCCCTACCACTCTGTGGGCTCTGCTGGGATGGGAAAAGGAGAAGCTGTGGGGAAAGGATGTCTTCTCCTGGCAGGAACAGCACCCGTGGGTCACAGATTCACAGACTGCATTGGCCTGGAAGGGACCCTCAGAGGTCATTTTGTCCAACCCCCCTGCAGGCAGCAGGGACACCTCCACCTCAAGCAGGCTGCCCAGGGGAGTCTGCTCTTGAGTGCCTCCAGGGATGGGGGCTCCTGTTCCATGGTCTCACCACCCTCATGTGAAGAACTCCCTCCTGATGTCCAACCTAAATCTGTCCTGTTCTAGTTCCCAGGACACTTCCCACTAGCCCAGGTTGCTCAAGGTCTCATCCAACCTGGCATCCACAATCTCCTTGGGCAACCTGTTCCAGTATCTCCCCACCCACCCTCTACTGAGTTTTTTCCTCATGCCCAATCTAAACCCCACAGCTTTCCCTTTCCTCTCTCTGATTCCTGCTCAGCCACTGGGATGGGGGAGAGGGAAGAGCACCAAGAGCTGGTGCCTGGGGTGGAGCAAAGCCTCCAAGAGGTCCTTACCTCGGTGCATGGCATGGGTGCTGGCTAAAAGCAGCAGCAGGCTGAGAGCTGCCCTCATGTTGGGGCTGGATTTGCTTCTTCTTGCCCCCCTCAAAAAAGAAAAAAAAAAAAAAAAGAAAAAGAAAAAGAAATGAGGCCTGCAAGCCCACCCTGGTGTTTATAGGGAGGGAGGCCTCCTTGCTGGGTCAATCATTAATCCCAGCAGAGGGGCAGAGGTTGAGCATCCTTGGCCTGCCTGCCATAGCCTGGTGTCCAGCACCTCCAATATCAGCCCAGCTTTAATCATTAACTCAACCCCAAAGGGGATGTGCTGCTGCAGGACCTCAAGCAGGGTCCTCCTGCCCAGGATGGGTGATGGGCACAATTCAGCCATGGCATGGGCTGCCCAGGGAGGTGGCAGAGTCCCCATAGAATCATAGAATGGTAAGGTTGGAAGGGACCTCAAGGATCATCTAGTTCCAACCCCCTGCCATAGGCAGGGACACCTCCCACTAGCACAGCTCACTCAAGGCCTCATCCATGCTTGGAGGTGTTTGAGGAATGTGTGGCCATGGCACTTAGGGACGTGGGTTAGTGGCTGTGGTGGTGCTGGTGGTTGATGTGATGGTCTGGGGGGAGCTTTTCCAACCAAGACACTTCTTAGATTGCACTCACCACAGGAACTGTGTCAGGGGGAGTGTCCTCTGCATCCCACAAAGCCCTGTCTGACCAGGCCAAGAAGTGCTCCTCCCAGCCCCGTGCAAGGAAGGACACCACACTTTTGGGGTGCAGGCATACCAAATGCTCCCAGAATGGGGAGGTTTAGGTGAGACAACTGCTCTGAGAGGGAGTGGTGCCCTGCTGTGGTGCCCTGCTCCGCTGTGACCGTGCTGCCCCAGTGCTGGGTCAGCCTGACACCCACCTGGGATGACCGAGGGGCTGCTGGCACACATGTCCACCTCAAAAGCAGGTGTTGCCTCAGAAGGGCAGCAGGTCCAGAGGAATGGAGGATGGAAATCCAACCGCTGCCCTGTGCCCCAGACCCTGAAGGCCAAGATGTGTTGTGGTTGGACTTGGTCATAGTGCCAGAGAGCGCTTTGAGTTGGAAGGGACCTTAAAGATGGCCCAGTTCCAACTCCCTGCCATGGGCAGGGACACCTCCCACCAGCCCAGGGTGCTTAAGATCTCATCCAACCTGGCCTTGAACACCTCCAGGGAGGGAGCAGCCACAACCTCCCTGGGCAACCTGTGCCAGTGGCTCCCCACCCTCACTGCCAAGAATGATCTCAGGTGGTCTCTGAGGTCTCCTCCAACCTCTACAGTTCTATGATTCTACCAGAGCAGATGTTCCCCCTGAGGACCAGGTGGGTGAGGTGTTGAAGGCACTTTCTTCTTCCCCCATGGGAGGTTCCCTTTTCCACCCAAAAATGACAGCGGCGAAGGTCTGGGTGGGATGCAGGTGAGTGGCTGCAGCTGGGACAGAAGATAGGGAGAGCAGCAGGAAGGTAGAATGGAGCTCTGGGTTAGTGTGCACCTGGGAGGACCATGAACCATTCCCTGGTGCACAGGCTGGCACCTATTTGGAGCTGCAGCTGGGGACCAAATCCTGCCAACCTTGACACTTCTGCTTTGTGCTTGTGACATGTTTATTGTCCTCTGCCTTGCACACGAAGCACCACCACCTCTGTGTCTCTACAGAGCTCTGGGAGATGGGCAATGATGGTGTCTGGAGTTAGGGGGCAAACTCCTTGTTCTTCTCCTGTAGTGATGGAGGGAAGGAGGGAGAGATGAATAGTTGGGTGGATGGATGAGTGGATGGAGGGAGAGAGGGAGGCATGCACAGCTGAATAGTTGGGTGGATGGACAAATGGATGGAGAGAAGGATGGAGGGAGGGAGGGAGCAGGGCAGGCAACGCGCTGGCAGCTCTGCTCTTCCCCACAGGCAGCCCAGGGCCATTAGGAGGTGTATGAGCAGCAGCATGAGGACACAGCAAGTCTCTCCTCCTGCTGTGCTTGCAGAAGGGCGTCCCAGTCGTTGCCTGCCACTGTCCTGGGAGGTGACAGCTGGAGCAGCCGGGGCTGCGTGGTTGAGGCGCCAAACTGGGGCCAGTTTAGAAACAGAGACCAAGTCCTGGGTGGCTGGGGTCGGGACAAGGTCAGTTCGGGGGACAGAAACGGGACTCCAGTGGGCAGTGATGGAGCTGCAAACAGCCCGAGCCTGTCTCACGATCTTAAGGCCACCAAGTCCGATCACAGCCTCCCACCTCCCTGCACACTACACCACGGCCCTAAGCTCCTCATCCGAACGGCTTTTAAACGCGGCGCCTGCAGAGCGCTGCCTCCCTTGACCGAAGCGAGGCTGCGCCCAGCGCCCCAGAGCAAGTGTGAGCCTCGGCGGCCGCCGTCGCTTCCCGCTTCTGTTCGTTCTCTCCCGCTAAAGCCGCCCGCGGCCCCAGGTGGGCAGCAGCTTGGCTGGACACGGCACCTCCGGCGGGGAGTAAGTCTGCGCCCCAGAGCCGCAGAACCCGCCCGGTGCCGGCGTAGCCGAAGCTAAGCCTGTTGCAGGTGCACGGAGCGAAGCAGCACAGTTCCTGCGCGGAGCCCCGGGACTTGCCGTCGCTCCCTCTCCGTTCTCTGCCGGTAAACGCCACCCGCGACATCGTGATGGTAGCAGCCTGAGCTGGACGCGCCTCTGGCGAGGCCAGATGAGGTGAGCGGGGGCTGGGTTGGGGGTGTAAATTTGCGCCCCGGGACGCTCGTTAGGGCTTCAGGGGCTCGGTAAGCTCTGGCGGAAATCTGGCACCTGCCGCAGGCCTCCGCCCCGACCAATCAGCGGTGGCGGAGAACAGCCAATAGCGAGGAGCGGCTGGGAGTAGACTCCGCAGTGGCGCCGCCTGGCGGAGGCGAAGCGGCAGCGCAGGAGCTTGTCCGCAAATACCCAAATCGCTGGGAGCTGCCCTGGCAAAGCGGCTGGCACTGCCGGGCCCAGCGCAGCCCCTCGGTCCTGGAGGAGACCTGAGGGCTCCCGACAGCCCCAGATCGCGCTGCTCACCCTGCCTGCAGGCCCTGCAGGGAGGGACCTGATCGCTTGCTAATGAACGATGAACTGGGAGCAGGAGCTGTGTGGCATCGCTGGCACTGCTGGGCTGCCCAGTCCCAAGGGCCAGGGAGACAGTCGAGTGGAGGCTAGGAAGGTGCTTGGGCACCTGGAGTATCTCTGAGGAGCAGCAGCCGAGAGCCCTGGGGCTGCTGAACCTGGAGAAGAGCAGCCCCAGAGGGCATCTGAGCAGTGCTCAGCAACAGCTAAAGGGCAGAGGGCAAGAGATGGGGCCGGGGTCCTGTGCCCAGGAACAGGACAAGTAGCAGAAGGCACAAACTAGAAGCCAGGAGGTTCCACTTAGCCTCAAACCAGCACACTGATGTTTAATTGGAATGTGTTAATGAAAAAAAGATTAGATGCTAGGCTGTGAAAAGCAAACAGTGGTGGTGTCTGCTGCACTCATAGGCTTGCTGAGATGAACGAGAGCAAGGACACAGGCACAGGTAACACAGAGTCTCTCTCCCCTTTGGAGCTGTCTTCTCTGTGGCCTGCTGCTGTTAAGCCAGCTCACCATTCTGCTTCTAACCTCCTCCAAACTCACCTTGCACGTAAGGCAGACCCTGGGGTAAGGCAGAGGGGTGGAAAGAAGGTGGAAGGATGGTTGGGAGCCCCTCCTGGGGTCTGTGATTTCTGGGAGGGGGATTGTGTTTTTGTATTAACTTGTCTATTTCTGTATGTGGCTGTATATGTTTTGTAATATATTGAAAATATCTGCTTGTATATTAGAGNCTGCTGTGAGGACAGACTGAAAGAGTTGGGGATGTGCAGTCTGGAGAAGAGGAGGCTCCCAGGTGACTTTCTTGTGGCTTTCTAGGATCTGAAGGGGGCTACAAAAAAGCTGGGGAGGGACTTTTTAGGCTCTCAGGGAGTGACAGGACTGGGGGGAATAGAGCAGAGCTGGAGGTGGGGAGAGACAGCCTGGAGGTGAGGAGGAAGTTGTTCAGCATGGGAGAGGTGAGAGCCTGGCAGGGGTTGCCCAGAGAAGTGGTTGAGGCCCATCCCTGGAGGTGTTTAAGGCCAGGCTAGATGAGGCTGTGGGCAGCCTGATCTAGGGTAGGGTGTCCCCTACCTTTTATTTGTTGTTAAAGTTTTCTTTTACCTTCCAAATTGCAGCCAGCCTGTTCTTTGGGTGGTTTTACCCCTTCTGTCTCCTCCTTTTTTTCCCCCTTTCTCAAAGTGGGGGGAGAGAGGAAAGCATCCTACTATTATTGTATTGATTTCCCCTTAGGTGCTAAACTCAAACCAATACAGGGTGAAAAGCGAAGCCACAACAATCAGCATTTTGATCACCTTCTGCTTCTTCCTGCTGACTGCCAGCTGCTGCTGCTGCTGCCCAGGACTCCCCAGCACGGGCATGGCAGGGCTGGATAGCGCCCTGCTGATCCTGCCATGCATCAGGACGATGAGGGAAAGGGGAGCCAAGCAGATGTTGGCAAACAGCACAGTGGTGTAGATCCTCCGCATGCCTGAAGTGCTTCTCCACCTGGATCTGCAGCATGACGGCGGAGGGGCACATGATGGCCATGGCCAGCAGCCAGATGAGCGCGATGATGGCCACGGCGCTGGGCACCGACAGCTGCTGCTTGAAGGGGTGCACGATGCAGCGGAACCTGCGGCGAGGACGGCGGCACTGCGGGCACCGCGCACCGGGAGGGCAGGTAGGGACGGCGGCACTGCGGGCACCGCGCACCCGGCAGAGCAGGTGGGGACGGCGGCACTGCGGGCACCGCGCACCGGGAGGGCAGGTGGGGACGGCGGCACTGCGGGCACCGCGCACTGGGAGGGCAGGTAGGGACGGCGGCACTGCGGGTGCCTGCGCACCGGGAGGGCAGGTGGGGACGGCGGCACTGCGGGCACCCGCGCACCGGGAGGGCAGGTGGGGACGGCGGCACTGCGGGCACCGCGCACCCGGCAGAGCAGGTGGGGACGGCGGCACTGCGGGCACCGCGCAC
>VWZE01025078.1:163278-183071 GCA_013396675.1 Eubucco bourcierii | reverse complement strand
GTCCTTCCTGTGCTGTGGGCTCCAGAACTGTACACAGAACTCCAGATGGGATCAGAAATAAATTCCTCCTATGAAAACAGAAATTTTTTAAATGGCTGAGTGAAGAGTGCCTGGTTTCTGGGAACTGGTGCTTGATTCACCCCTTGCAGGATGACAGTCCATAGTCCTGTGTCCATCACTGTTGGTACCATTTTACTGAAGCATCTGATCTTTAGCCACATCCTGCTTTGCTCCTGTCCTCAATGTGTGTCTGTGTCTCTGAAGTTTAAATGAACAAATACCTCTGGGATGTCAGTGTCATTTTTGTCTATCAACTAGAAGACATTGTCTCTTTTTTTCTTTATTTTTTTTTCCCCTGGCTTTGCTTAACCAGAAAGCCTCTACATATATTTTATGTGTTGCTGTTGCTGGTCCTTTTAAGGTTTTTTCCTATATCCTTTTCCCATAGACTCTGTCAGGTTACTTGACCCCTGTAGCAACTGAGATCTCAGCACTAACAGAAATGCGTCGTGTGAGTAATTGTTAATGTCACAAAGAATTTGGTTGATTTGTGCTCCTTGTGACATCAAGGGTTTGATTTCTTCACCTGCTGCCTCTTTGCTCTTGTGTTCTGTGGCACTTGCTTTTGGCATGAAGTTGTGAGGTCTGGCTGTTGACCTGATGATTCTGCTTCCTTCCACAATTTGAGATATGCTGTTCTGGCAGGAAGTTCTTTGACAGGCAGCTGAGCCTCGGCATTGTGACGGTTTGGGAGTTCCCCGCCCCCCACACTTTGTAAAATGACCCAGACTAGAACTCAGTCGGCTGGAAGTTAAGGCCTGAAGCTCTGTTTACAGCTCAGCACAGTGTACAGCAGAGATAAACACTAGAGACAGAATATTTACAGAAATATACAAGTAAAAGGTAATGCAGAAACACAACTCCCCTCCCAGAAATCAGAGACCCCAGGAGGGGCTCCCAACCACCCTTCCACCTTCTCCCCACCCTTGTACCTTACCCCAAGGTTTGCCTTACATGCAAGGTAAATTAGGAGGATCAGCCAGGGAGGTTAGAAGAAAAGTGATTAGTGAGGATTAATCAGCAGAGGAGTCAGAGCCCAGAAACTGCCAGACCGCCCCAGCAGCTGCTGCTCCAGCAAGCGACAGACAGAAACTGACTTATCTAATGTTTTGGTTAGTGTTCCCAAACAATTCTCCAGCAAGCCTATGAGTGAAGCAGACACCAGGATGTTTTCCTCTCACAGCCTACAGTGTAATTTTCTCCATTAAAATGTTCTAATTAGCCTCAAACCAGCACAGGCATATTGAAGTTTCTCATGGACCAGTTCTCAGGAGCTATTGGCCATAAATACACCTTGGTGCAAGAACTTTGAGCTTCCCATTATTTTCATTTTCACTGTATCCCTTTCTTTTTAATCTGCTCTGGTTTTAGCTGAATATCACATGAAAGAAGCTGTGTGCTACTCTTCAGGTAGCAGATCAGTTTTCTGCTCATGTGGAGCAATGACTACTCTTTCCCAATCACTGCAACCACTCCATTTAACTTCTTTCATAATCAAACTAACACCTTACTGTGGTCCTGTGCAGGTCTCCACAAAGCTGAGACTGAAAAGAAAGAAGTGATGATAGAAGCTTTTGTTTTGCTAGCTTGAAGAATTAGTATGGATTGCCATTGTTATTTATAATTACTTAATAATGTATTAACAAAAAAAAAATACTTAACCTAAAAATGAGGACTTCATGAACACAATTGAACTGCAGATTCACTGCATCAAAAAAATCACATTTTACTGTGCTGTTTGTTTGTGGTTTGTTGGTTGGGTTCTTGGGGGGATTATATTGAATAAAGTCAAGCTCTCTGTGGTTGTCACAGCAATCTCAAAGTTAGCAAACTAGCAAACTGTGTTTCTTCTACTCAAAATGATATTTAAAGATGATAGGTTTCCTGATTTCTCCTAGCAGTGAGTTCAGTCTTGCAGTTTTTGCTCAGTTATAGAATCATAGAATGGNCATCCAACCTGGCCTTGAACACCTCCAGGGAGGGAGCAGCCACAACCTCCCTGGGCAACCTGTGCCAGTGTCTCACCACCCTCACTGCAAACAACTTCCTCCTAACATCCAGTTTCAATCTCCCCTCTGCCACTTCAAACCCATTGCCTCTTGTCCTGTCATTGCAAGACCTTGTAAATAATCCCAGCCTTCCTGTAGGCCCCCTTCAGATCCTGGAAGGCTACTCTAAGGTCTTCTGGAATCCTTCTCCTCTCCAGGCTGCAGAGCCCCAACTCTCTCAGCCTGTCCTCACAGCAGAGCTGCTGCAACCCTCTCAGCATCTTCATGACCTCCTCTGGATCCACTCCAACAGTTCCATGTCCTTCCTGTGCTTCCAGTTGCAATGTTTATTTTGTTTGGTTTTTTTTCAAAGAACTTTTTATAGTGCTGACAAATTTTTTACCAAATGCTAAGATCCTCATTTAATCACTTCTAGTGACATTTTTTTTGCCTGAAATGCAAGAGATGCTCTCTGCATCTTCCTGACTCTACACCTGAATGGCAGTAGAAACGATGTGCTGGGAAGTGGTTATAATTGCAGGTGTTTGCATGAACAGAAGGTGACTGAAATTGCAATCTCCCCTCTCTAAGTTCCCTGGAAACTTTGCTGTTGTCTGTACCAGAGTTGGGGGTTCATGTTCTGAATGTTAACTCTACCATTGCCTGCAGTTTTTCTGTCAGCATTGTGCATGTCCTTCATCTGCTGTGTATTTCCTATCCCATCTGTTTTGTGGGCATAGAGAAAATGACTGTGATTCATGGGCACAAGCGTGTGGCATGCTCAGTAGTTGTTGCATTATAACCTGGTGTCTCCCATAGAATTTTCCTGATACACATAATGGGGGTTGTGTTCTACCTCTCTGCTCAGCCTTTGCAAAGGAAGACCTCTGACAACTTGGCCTTTTGATAGAGTGTTTTATTCTTAACAGGATAGTTCAAGTTCTGTTGGATCAGGAGAATTTACAGGGGTGAAAGAGCTGGATGACATCAGTCAAGAAATTGCACAACTGCAGAGGTACTGATGTGTCCATTACTTTTGTTTTCTTGTAGCCAGGTTATTATTGCTTGTTACTGATGTTTGTAGACTCATAGAATGGTTTGGGTTGGAAGGGACCTTGAAGACCACCTAGTTCCAACCCCACTGCTATGAGCAGGGCCATGTTCTCCTCCTAGACCAGTTTACTCAAGCCCTCATCCAACCTGGCTTTGGACACTTCCACACTTGGAACCTTGTCATGGATTTAAGAAGCCAACAGAGGAAACCTCTCAAATGAATTGGAGAAAAAAAAAAAACAGAATTGTATTTGGAGAGAGAGTTACAGACAGAAATTACAAAGCAGATACAGAATCCATAAGTGAACCCCCTGAATTTTCCCCCAACCCAAAACTAAATCTGCAATCCCCAGTGCTCCAATCCTCCCCCCCCATGCCTCTGCCATCCAAGAGGCCTAAGCACAGCCTCTGGAGGCCCCAAACCAGGCCTGTCCTTACATGTTTGTCCTGATAACACAGCTCCTGCCTGGCAAAAGGCTGGAGGGGGAGGAAAGGAGAACGAACTGCCCTGCTGTGAGCTTATGAAGGGATAGCAGAATTATGGGATTGAATAACAATCTTCCAGTCCCTAGAGGACTTTTTTAACCTAATAGTTCCCAACCTGGGTCATACCTCCACAACTTTTCTGGGCAGCCTGGTCATGCCACCACCCTCATGGGGCAGCATCTAAATCCATCTTCTTCCACTTTGAAGCCATCACCCCTCACCCCATCACTCCAGGCCTTTGTAACAAGTCCCTCTGCAGCTCCCCTGTAGCCCCCTCTAAGTACTGAAAGGTTGCTCTAAGGTCTTCCTGGAGCTGATGACTAATCTCCCACTCATAACCTACAGTTAACTGTGTATCATAGTCTCACAGTGTCACCAAGGTTGGAAGAGACCTCAAAGCTCATCCAGTCCAACTAATTCCCACAGCCCTCCAGACCAGACCATGGCACCAAGTGCCATGTCCAATCCTACGTTGAACACCTGCAGGGACGCTGACTCCACCACCTCCCTGGGCAGCCCATTCCAGCAGTCAATGACTCTCTCAGGCAACAACTTTCTCCTCACCTCCAGCCTAAACTTCCCCTGGCACAGCTTGAGACTGTGTCCTCTTGTTCTGGTGCTGCTTGCCTGAAAGAAGAAAGCAACCTCCTCCTGGCTACAAGCACCCTGCAGGTAGCTGTAGACAGCAAGAAGGTCTCCCCTGAGCCTCCTCTTCTCCAGGCTAACCAATCCCAGCTCCCTCAGCCTCTCTCCATAGGGCTGTGCTCCAGGCCCCTCCCCAGCCTCGTTGCCCTTGTCTGGACACACTCAAGCACCTCAATGTCCTTCTTCAATGGAGTGGCCCAGAACTGGACACAGGACTCAAGGTGTGACCTAAGCAGTGCAGAGTGCAGGGGGAGAATGAGCTCCCTGCTCCTGCTGGCCACACTCTTGCTGATGCAGGCCAGGATGCCATTGGCCTTCTTGGCCACCTGGGCACACTGCTGGCTCATGTTCAGGTGGGTGTCAATCAGCACCCCCAGATCCCTTTCTGTTTGGCTGCTCTCCAGCCACTCCCACCCCAGCCTGTAGCTCTGCATGGGGTTGTTGTTGTGTAAAGCCAACTTAGATTCTATCAGGTTAACTTCAGACTGTGGGCTGTGGAACAGACTGTTTTATGAATAATAATTGATACATAGATGTAAGGAATATGTCAGGATATGGAGTAGCATTTTTGTCTGCATGGTGTTTCCAGAATGATACCAAACTGATTTCTGTTTGTGTTGTATTATTTGATCATAGAATCATAGAATGGGAAGGTTGGAAGGGACCTCAAGGATCATCTAGTTCCAACCCCCTGCCACAGGCAGGGACACCTCCCGCTAGTACAGCTCACTCAAGGCCTCATCCAACCTGGCCTTGAACACCTCCAGGGAGGGAGCATCCACAACCTCCCTGGGCAACCTGTTCCAGTGCCTCACCACCCTTACTGTAAAGAACTTCCTCCTAACATCCAGTCTAAATCTCCCCTCTGCCAGTTTAAGCCCATTACCCCTTGTCCTGTCATTGCAGGACCTTGTAAATAATCCCTCCCCAGCCTTCCTGTAGGCCCCCTTCAGATACTGGAAGGCTACTATCAGGTCCCCTCGAAGCCTTCTCTTCTCCAGGCTGCAGAGCCCCAACTCCCTCAGTCTGTCCTCACAGCAGAGCTGCTCCAGCCCTCTGAGCATCTTTGTGGCCCTCCTCTGGACCCGCTCCAACACTTTGATGTCCTTCCTGTGCTGAGGGTTCCAGAACTGCACACAGTACTCCAGGTGGGGTCTGACAAGAGCAGAGTAAAGGGGCAGAATCACCTCCCTTGCCCTGCTGCCCACGCTGCTCTTGATGCAGCCTAGGACTCGGTTGCTGTCTGGGCTGCATGTGCACACTGCAGACTCATGTTGAGCTTTTCATCAACCCAGACTCCAAGGTCCTTTTCCTCAGGGCTGCTCTCCAGCCATTCACCACCCAGCCTGTATTTGTGCTTGGGATTGTGCCTACCCAGGTGCAGGACCTTACACTTGGCCTTATTCTTGTGCTTGTGCTATCTTACAGAGAAAAATATTCACTGGAGCAGGACATCAGGGAAAAGGAAGAATCAATCAGGCAGAAAACCAATGAAGTTCAGGTAAAAACTCTGTTTATTATTTTTTGTTGTAATCTAAAATAACATACAGGGATCATTAAGGATTCTTTCTTTTATCTTATGTTGCTTCTGGGAAATTATTTTCACTGGTGGGATTTTCCTGTAACTTAAAGATCTTCGTTTTCCTGTTTTACCTCACAAATATTTTCTTCTGATGCTGGTTAATGTGAACAGAAGAAGACATATGACCTGCTTCAGATGTCTTTATGGTTAGTGCTTGACTGAAACTATAATTTAGGAGATCATTGACAATTAGGATGGCTCTGTTAAATGTGCTGTGTCACAATCTCTTTCCATCTTGTGGGCCCTGATTTGTTTCCTGATGTCTCAAACAAGTTCCTGCAGCAACAGAGCATGCACATGCAGGCAGTGTCCTGTATGACACAGGATATCTGCTGGGTTTTGTTAGCCATTTTGTCTGTGGTTGATCATTCCTCTAAGACAACAGCTAAATGTAAGTTATAAACTGTGGAATTTTCCTCAGGAACTGCAGAATGATTTAGATAGGGAGACAAGTAACTTGCAAGAGCTAGAGGCTCAGAAACAAGATGCCCAGGACCGCTTGGATGAAATGGACCAGCAGAAAGCCAAACTGAAAGATATGCTGAATGACGTGAGGCAGAAATGCCAGGAAGAAACACAGGTGGTGAGTGTACGTTAATTCCAGACGTGCTCAAGAGTGTTGTGTCTTTTGGTGAAGGAGATTCTGTTTGTTTCATAGAATCATAGAATGGGAAGGTTGGAAGGGCCCTCAAGGATCAGCCAGTTCCAACCCCCTTCCATAGGCAGGGACACCTCCCACTAGTACAGGTCACTCAAGGCCTCCTCCAACCTGGCCTTGAACACCTCCAGGGAGGGAGCAGCCACAACCTCCCTGGGCAACCTGTGCCAGTGTCTCACCACCCTCACTGTAAACAACTTCCTCTTACCATCCAGTTTCAATCTCCCCTCTGCCACTTCAAACCCATTCCCCTTGTCCTGTCACTGCCAGACCTTGTCAATAGTCCCTCCCCAGCCTTCCTGTAGGCCCCCTTCAGATCCTGGAAGGCTACTCTAAGGTCTCCTGGAAGCCTTCTCTTCTCCAGACTGCAGAGCCCCAACTCTCTCAGCCTGTCCTCATAGCAGAGCTGCTGCAGCCCTCTCAGCGTCTTCGTGGCCTCCTCTGGACCCACTCCAACAGTTCCATGTCCTTCCTGCGCTGGGGGCTCCAGAACTGTACACAGTACTCCAGATGGGGTCTGAGGAGAGCAGTCAGAGCATTGTTTAATGAGTAAACTTGCTTACTTTGTTCATTTTTACCAGTTAATTAAACAGTAATTTCTACACAAATACAGAGGTCCAAGAATGGATTTTACTAAACTAAATAGATTCATAGAATGGTTTAGGTTGGAAGGGGCCTCAAAACTCATCTAGTTCTCACTCCCTGCTATAGGCAGGGACACCTCCCACTAATACAGGTTCCCATTTAAATTGTACTAGCAATGGAAGCAGAGGTAAATTGGTGTTTGAGGAAGAGTAATTTCCAAAGTAGTCTTCTTTTGATGCATGAACTCATCTGAGAAACCATATTGGGAAAAGTAAAATGGGAATTGTGAATGTCCAGAAGCAGGTAAATAAAGCAGAATTTAGCTAAATCATAGAATGGGTTAGGTTGGAAGGGACCTCAAAGCTCAGCCAATTCCAACCCCCTGCCATAGGCAGGGACACCTCCCACTAGCACAGGTCACTCAAGGCCTCCTCCAACCTGGCCTTGAACACCTCCAGGGAGGAAGCAGCCACAACCTCCCTGGGCAACCTGTGCCAGTGCCTCACCACCCTCACTGTAACACTTTGTTTTTAACACTTTGTTTTAACACTTTGTTTCAGATTTCATCACTAAAAATGCAGATTCAATCTCAGGAATCCGATTTAAAATTACAGGAAGATGACCTTAACAGAGCAAAAGCAGAGCTGAATCGCCTCCAGCAAGAAGAGACTCAGCTAGAGCAGAGTATTCAGGCTGGAAAGGTGCAGCTTGAAACAATAATCAAATCTTTAAAGTCAACCCAGGAAGAAATAAATCAGGTATTCACTGCAGTTTGTATAACTTCTTTTTATTTTTTTTTTCTGCTTGAATGGCTAAGAGTTGGACTTCTAGGAATATTAGTTTTCAGAAGAGAAAAATAAACCAACTGTGATTCATACAATCATAGAATGGGAAGGTTGGAAGGGACCTCAAGGATCATCTAGTTCCAACCCCCTTCCATAGGCAGGGACACCTCCCACTAGCACAGGTCACTCATGGGGGGAAAAGCCTTTTTTAACTGGTGCTTAGCAGCTTAATTCCCAGTTTGAGTCAGGCTAACTCTGAGTTTGGTGTGTGTGGTGAAATTGCAGCTGTCTGACCCCTGTGATTCCAATGTGTTAGTGACTAAAGCCTTTTTTACTCTGTAGGCAAGAAGTAAACTTTCACAGCTTCAGGAGAGCCATCAAGAAGTCAATAAGAGTATAGAAGACTATAATGAAGCTCTCAATGGGATTCATGGTGGTAGTCTGACAAACTTAGCAGACATAAGTGAAGGCCTTGGGCAGACAGAAAGAAGCAACTATGGAGCTATGGTAAAAAAATTAAAATTAGTGTATTTTAACAATAATGATGTTTGCCAGGTGCTCTTACTCTGAACTACTTAAGATGTTTGTTTCATTGACTTTTGTTGTGTTGGTCAATACCATGAGCCCTGCAAGGCAAAGATTTTAATGCTGGGGGCAAACCTGATATTGAAGCTTTGGGCTAGACCTTTTGCTAGGGTTTCTGTGCCTGCAGCACAGATATGTAAGCAAATATGTAAGGTTCTTTTTGGCAACCAAAAGAAAAGGTGATGCTAAACCTTCATTTGTAAGCTGTCTTACCTTTTAGTTTCAGGAAGTACCTAGGACTACTTTTCCAGTTCAGATGTTTGGTGTTTTTCTTCTAAGCTCTCCAGTTTGCCAAGGTGACATCTTCTCTGGCTGTAAACTTCCCTTTAGTCAAGTATTTATTTCCTAAAGAAACTCTACAAATTTTCTCCTTCTCACTGAGCTCTGTTTATGTCACAGACATACAAAACTCCCTTCCCAAAATACATAGGTAGTTCTCTTCTGCTTGAACAATCCCAGCATCATTTATCTTCTTTGTTCTCTTTTAATCAATACTTTTCCCAATCCATAAGATCCTGCAGATTTTTTCCCAGTCAGTTTCTTTTATGTATTGTTTATTTGGATGTTTATTAATTTAAAGCACAAGATTTTTCAATTCTTAAGCTTGTTTCTGTGCTTTAAATACAAAAATTGTATACATGCTTGGTTATATTTGCACATCTACTCGGTGCTTCCATATTAGGACATCCTTGTAAGTGCAGTAGAATCATAGAATCAGTCAGAGTTGGAAGGGACCGCAAAGACAGTCTAGTTCCAACCCCCCTGCCCTGGGCAGGGACACCTCACACTAGATCAGGCTGTCCAGAGCCTCATCCCTCCTGGCCTTAAACACCTCCAGGGATCAGGCTTCCACTACCTCCCTGGACAACCTGTTCCAGGTTCTCACCACCCTCATGCTGAAGAACTTCTCCCGTGCTCGGGAACTTCTCCCGTGCTCGGGAACTTCTCCCGTGCTCGGGAACTTCTCCCGTGCTCGGGAACTTCTCCCGTGCTCGGGAACTTCTCCCGTGCTCGGGAACTTCTCCCGTGCTCGGGAACTTCTCCCGTGCTCGGGAACTTCTCCCGTGCTCGGGAACTTCTCCCGTGCTCGGGAACTTCTCCCGTGCTCGGGAACTTCTCCCGTGCTCGGGAACTTCTCCCGTGCTCGGGAACTTCTCCCGTGCTCGGGAACTTCTCCCGTGCTCGGGAACTTCTCCCGTGCTCGGGAACTTCTCCCGTGCTCGGGAACTTCTCCCGTGCTCGGGAACTTCTCCCGTGCTCGGGAACTTCTCCCGTGCTCGGGAACTTCTCCCGTGCTCGGGAACTTCTCCCGTGCTCGGGAACTTCTCCCGTGCTCGGGAACTTCTCCCGTGCTCGGGAACTTCTCCCGTGCTCGGGAACTTCTCCCGTGCTCGGGAACTTCTCCCGTGCTCGGGAACTTCTCCCGTGCTCGGGAACTTCTCCCGTGCTCGGGAACTTCTCCCGTGCTCGGGAACTTCTCCCGTGCTCGGGAACTTCTCCCGTGCTCGGGAACTTCTCCCGTGCTCGGGAACTTCTCCCGTGCTCGGGAACTTCTCCCGTGCTCGGGAACTTCTCCCGTGCTCGGGAACTTCTCCCGTGCTCGGGAACTTCTCCCGTGCTCGGGAACTTCTCCCGTGCTCGGGAACTTCTCCCGTGCTCGGGAACTTCTCCCGTGCTCGGGAACTTCTCCCGTGCTCGGGAACTTCTCCCGTGCTCGGGAACTTCTCCCGTGCTCGGGAACTTCTCCCGTGCTCGGGAACTTCTCCCGTGCTCGGGAACTTCTCCCGTGCTCGGGAACTTCTCCCGTGCTCGGGAACTTCTCCCGTGCTCGGGAACTTCTCCCGTGCTCGGGAACTTCTCCCGTGCTCGGGAACTTCTCCCTACATCCAGTCTGGATCTCCCCATTTCTAGCTTTGTTCCATTCCCCCCAGTCCTATCACGCCCTGACAGCCTAAAAAGTCCCTTCCCAGCTTTCTTGTAGCCTCTTAAGATACTGAAAGGTCACAAAAAGTTCACCTTGGAGCCTTTTTCTCTCCCTACTGAACAACCCCAACTCCCTCAGTCTCTCCTCACAGCAGAGCAGCTCCAGCCCTCTGAGCATCCTCATGGCCCTTCTCTGGACACCTTCCAGCACCTCCATAGTCCTCTTGTACCAGGGGCTCTAGAACTGGATGCAGTACTGCAGGTGGGGTCTCAGCAGTGTGGAGTAGAGGGGGAGGATCACTTCCCTCACCCACACTTCTCTTGATGCAGCCCAGGGTCTGGGCCTAGCATGGGTTCAGTATGAAGTTAAATAATGGGTAGTATATTAAGAAATGTTCAGCAGCCCTGCTGCCTTCATGTCCTACTTTCTCTATAAAGCTAAAGTGCCCAGAAGAGAAGTGTAGATTAAAACCAACAGGACATTGAGAGACACTTGAGTGCTTCATTTCTGTGCTTGCATGGCTGGCCTGAGCATGAGGTTTAATTTCCAGTGGCAGCTTCCAGATCTTTCTCTGACTTCCAGAACCTGAGAATCACTTACTGGGCAAAAACTCCAGTACCTGTTCATAGCAAATATTTTTGTCTTCAGACCATTCTGTCCTTTTCCTAATCCTGAATTCTTTCCTCTCCCTCTCTCCCTCCCTGCTCTTTTGGGAAGTTTTAATTAGGACTTCTTCAGTAGTTTAACTTTTTGTGGGTTTATGTATTGTATCTTTTCATGTTCTGTGTAGCCTCAGGCTACATATTTCTTTCTAATATAGAATCATAGAATGGGAAGGTTGGAAGGGACCTCAAAGATCAGCCAGTTCCAACCTCCTGCCATAGGCAGTGACACCTCCCACTAGCACAGGTCACTCAAGGCCTCCTCCAGCCTGACCTTGAACACCTCCAGGGAGGGAGCAGCCACAACCTCCCTGGGCAACCTGTGCCAGTCTCTCACCACCCTCACTGCAAACAACTTCCTCCTAACATCCACTTTCAATCTCCCCTCTGCCAGTTCAAACCCATTCCCCTTGTCCTGTCATTCCAAGCCCTTGTCAATAGTCCCTCCCCAGCCTTCCTATAGGCACCCTTCAGATCCTGGAAGGCTACTCTAAGGTCTTCTGGAAGCCTTCTCCTCTCCAGGCTGCAGAGCCCCAATTCTCTCAACCTGTCCTCATATGTAATAACTTTTGCTTAGGAACCACTTACTTACTCTAGAAGTTCTTTAGGAAGTGTTTTTGAGATCATTAAACAAGAATCAAAATACCACAGATTTTTCTGCTGAATGAGTAACTGATGACTTTTAATCATGCTGAGCTGCTGTAATGTTTCTCCTCTTCATTTTTAGGATGATCCTTTTAAGAATAAAGCCTTGATGTTTACCAATAATACACAAGAATTGCATACAGACCCATTCCAGTCAGAAGATCCTTTCAAATCTGACCCATTTAAGGGAGCAGACCCTTTCAAAGGCAGTAAGTGAGCACTGACTTACCTGAGACCTTGAAAACCACTTGTTGAGTAAATGATATTTTCACAGATTTTAATCACATGACTAAATAGTGGATAAAACAAATGATTTTTCTATTCTGCATAGGTGATCCATTCCAGCATGATCCTTTTGCAGAACAACCACCTGCTCCAGCAGGTAAAAGCCCTTTTGATGACAGGACAGGTGTGATCTAAACAATTTCTAGTGAAACACAAAAGCTTTCCAGGGTTTCCCTGGCTTCAGATTTTTGGTTTGCATGTTGGCATAGAGAAACCTGACAGGGTGTGTGGTCAGGATCAGTGTTAATGTTAATGCATGTGACTTGAATAAGTCTGTAGTCCTACCATAACCATGTAGTTGCTCAAACTTAGCAAATACCCTGTGTGAATAGATACCCAGAGGGTTATCAGACTTACCAAGTTGTTACATGTTGTAGTAAGAAAAATCACAGGTCACTTAGAGAATGGTTCATGATGGACACACAAAGTGCTTCATTTTACTTACCTTTTGCTATTCCTTCTAGACCCCTTTGGAGGTGACCCATTTAAGGAAAGTGACCCATTTCATACTTCTGCCCCTGAGGATTTCTTCAAGAAACCAGGGAAGAGTGACCCCTTCACCTCAGATCCATTCACAAAACCTCCTGCTTTACCCTCCAAGGTCAGTGAGTTTTGAATCTACACAGAATAGATTTCTTTACTTGCTTACTTCAGTCCTTACTAAAAGGATTGAAATATGACTAAATGCTTTTCTCGTAGATGGTGAAATAGCCTTATTTTTACTCTTTAAAACTGAAGCATGGATTGTTGAGGTAACCAGCAGTTCATTCTCTCCATTTCCATGATAGTACCACAGTATTACCAAGGTTGGAAGAGACCTCAAAGCTCATCCAGTCCAACCCATTCCCACAGCCCTCCAGACCAGACCATGGCACCAAGTGCCACGTCCAAACCTGCCTTGAACACCTCCAGGGACGCTGACTCCACCACCTCCCTGGGCAGCCCATTCCAGCAGCCAATGACTCTCTCAGGCAAGAACTTTCTCCTCACCTCCAGCCTAAACTTCCCCTGGCACAGCTTGAGACTGTGTCCTCTTGTTCTGGTGCTGCTTGCCTGAAAGAAGAAAGCAACCTCCTCCTGGCTACAAGCACCCTGCAGGTAGCTGTAGACAGCAAGAAGGTCTCCCCTGAGCCTCCTCTTCTCCAGGCTAACCAATCCCAGCTCCCTCAGCCTCTCTCCATAGGGCTGTGCTCCAGGCCTCTCCCCAGCCTCGTTGCCCTTCTCTGGACACACTCAAGCACCTCAATGTCCTTCTTCAATGGAGGGGCCCAGAACTGGACACAGGACTCAAGGTGTGGCCTAAGCAGTGCAGAGTCCAGGGGGAGAATGAGCTCCCTGCTCCTGCTGGCCACACTCTTGCTGATGCAGGCCAGGATGCCATTGGCCTTCTTGGCCACCTGGGCACACTGCTGGCTCATGTTCAGGTGGGTGTCAATCAGCACCCCCAGATCCCTTTCTGTTTGGCTGCTCTCCAGCCACTCCCACCCCAGCCTGTAGCTCTGCATGGGGTTGTTGTGGCCAAAGTGCAGCACCTGGCACTTGGATTTGTTGAGCTCCATCCCCTTGGACTCTGCCCATCTGTGCAGGCGGTCGAGGTCCTGCTGCAGAGCCCTTCTGCCCTCCAACCCAGCAACATCAGCCCCCAGCTTGGGGTCAGCTGCAAATTTGCTGGTGCCTGACTCGATGCCCTCGTCCAGATCATCACTGAAGATGTTCCAGAGGATGGGGCCCAGCACTGATCCCTGGGGCACACTGCTAGTGCCAGGCCTCCAGCTGCATGTGGCACCATTCACCACCACTCTCTGGGCTCAGCCCTCCAGCCAGTTCCTAACCCAGCACAGCTTGTGGCATCCAAGCCACGAACTGACAGCTTAGTCAGCAGTTTGCTGTGGGGGACAGTGCCAAAGGCCCTGCTGAAGTCCAGGTAGACCACATCCACCAGGCATCCACTGATCATAGGAGGAGATCAGGTTGGAGAGGCAGGATCTACCCTTCCTAAATCCATGTTGGCTGGACCTGAGCCCTTGGCCATCCCTCAGGTGTGCAGTTATTGCCCCCAAGATAATCTGCTCCATCATTTTCCCAGGCACTGATGTGATGTGTACTCACCATGCAGATGCAGTTAGGTCTTGGGGGGCTTTTCCCCTCTGTTGGGAATTTCAAGCAGGCAGCATCATGAGTGAGTATTCACAACATTGCCTCCGCCTCATCAATGTTTTCATTTGTGCAGTCACATAGTGAGTTGGATGGAGAGTTGTGCTTAGCTGACAGCAGACTTCTGAAGGTGAAGAGCAATGATGAACACTATTTAAAAAGGGATGTAGAGACTCTCTGAAGTGATGTAAATACCTGACCTTTAGGACAAGTGGCTGTGGCCTTAAATTTGCATCAGGGAAGGATTAGATTGGATTTCAGAAGAAACTTCTGCTCTAAAAGGTTTCTCAAACACTGGACCAGGCTCTCCAGGCAGGTGGTTGAATCTCCAGCTCAGGAGGTGTTTAAAAGCCACAGAAATGTGGTACTGAGGATCATGATTTAGCACCAGCCTTGGTAGACTTGACGGATCTTCATGTATGGTACCCTGTAAGAAAATTGCCTTTCCTAAGGCCTCCTCAAGTTCATGTTAGCCTCCTCTTGACTTCTGGCACAGGAATTGGAACATTCATCTTCCATGAACAGCAGCCAGTGCCAGAAGGACTCTGATAGCCTTCAGCTGTGGTGCTACTTGCTTTATTTTGGTGAAATTGGAAGCATAAATTTGGCTCTGCTAGTTCCAATCATCTGACAAGCTGGCATCTTTCTGCCATGTGCTGCATCTTTTAAAGACTGGTTTCAAGGTTTTCTTAATTGTCAGCTCACAGTGTCTGTTAAAATCTTCTTCTTGTGCTGCATCTAGTGGGAGGTGTTCCTGCCTATGGCAAGGGGTTGGAACTAGATGATCTTTGAGGTCCTTTCCAACCTTACCATTCTATGATCTATGATCTTAAAGGTCTTTTCCAACCAAAATGACACTGATGCTATAAATACTCAGTCTCTGTTGTTTAGAGACCTGGATGTATTTCTTATTTTTCCCTGGTAACTAATGTTGCTTGAATTTCAGTGTGGTATACTTGATTTGAAATGTATTTCACTTGCAGGTTCTTGGTGTTCTGTTCAAGGCTGTCAAGAGCCAAATGCACTCAGAGTGCAAATTTCATCTCATGGGTCCATTTTGTCCTTCTGTATGGCCACTGAACAGAGTGATCTGAACTGGAAAATCATTTATCTTAAAGCAAGAGATTTTGATATGCATAGAAAGACAAATGCACAGTAAAGCAGAACAATAATTCTGTGTATCTGTTCTTCTTTAGCCTGACCCTTTTGAAAGCAGTGATCCTTTTACGTCTTCCAGTGTCTCTTCAAAAGGTCCAGGTAAGAAAAAAAAACAAACTTGTTCTTGAAAATGACTAAGGAGGTATCTCTTTGTGGAAGAAGAATCAAATGTAAAAGTTGAGAGTGAAGGAAGTGCCTTGTGACAAGACAAGGAGCAATGGATGGAAGCTGCAGCACAGGAGGTTCCTGCTCAGTACCAGGGGCAACTTCCTGCCTGGAAGGGTCCCAGAGCCCTGGCACAGGCTGCCCAGAGAGGCTGTGGAGTCTCCTGTGGAGCCTTTCCAGGCCTGTCTGGATGTGTTCTGTGTGCCCTGAGCTGGATTGTCTGCTCCTGCTCTGGCAGGGGGGATTGGACTGGATGATCTCTTTGGGTCCCTTCCAACCCCTGACATGCTGTGAGCTGTGATTCCTTGCTAGCTTATTTTGCTCTGACACAGTTAATCTCTTTCTTTACTTCTGAAGTCGAAGTGGGGGTTACAAATTAACCAGTGAATCTCTTTGGGTCCCTTCCAATCCCTGACATCTGTGAGCAAAAATCATTGAAGATGAAGATTCAGTCTTCACATACACTATATACTTCACTCTTTTTTTATCCTCCAAACAACTGATAGAAAACCTACTGTTTGATGGAATTCTCTTTTAATATCTCCTGCCAGGTCAAAATACAACTGCTTTTTAATCCCCTGCCTAGTTCCATATGAGGACAGGCTGAGAGAGTTGGGGCTCTTCAGCCTGGAGAAGAGAAGGCTTCCAGGAGACCTTAGAGTAGTCTTCCAGGATCTGACAGGGGCTACAGGAAGACTGGGGAGGGACTATTGACAAGGTCTGGCAGTGACAGGCCAAGGGGCAATGGGTTTGAAGTGGCAGAGGGGAGATTGAAAGTGGATGTTAAGAGGAAGTTGTTTGCAGTGAGGGTGGTGAGACACTGGCACAGGTTGCCCAGGGAGGTTGTGGTTGCTCCCTCCCTGGAGGTGTTCAAGGCCAGATTGGAGGAGGCCTTGAGTGACCTGTGCTAGTGGGGGGTGTCCCTGCCTATGGCAGGGGGTTGGAACTGGTTGATCCTTGAGGTCCCTTCCAACCTTCCCATTCTATGATTCTATGGTTCATACTTCCCTGGCACCAGTCATTCATTGTAGTTGTTAAATATGATTTTAAATAACTTTGTGGGTTTGTTTTTTGTTTTTTTGTTTTTTTTTTTTTTTTTTTTTTCTCTGTTTCAGATCCATTTGGAACACTGGATCCATTTGGGAGTGGTGCTTTCAGTAGTGGTGAGGGATTTGCAGACTTCAGTCAGATGTCAAAGGTAAGGGTTACAAGGCAAGTAAGTCTCCTGTTTAAAAGGTGTGTACAGATACTATTTTTTTATTTTAAAAGGTGGGATCTAATTCTATCAGCTGTCAATTCACTTAGGTTGTTTTTTTTCTTCCTAATCAACTGCAACAGTTACTTAGCAAAATGTTTTCCATCTATCTCAGATGTGGCAAAGTCTTACCCAGGCTGGTAGATTCAACGGCAATAAATCAGCTTTTCATAAACATTCTCAAATACCAGAGAAGCCAAAGAAATAACTTCTGGTTTTTCCTTGTAGGAAAAAGTTTTTATTCCAGATATGAATATATTTCAGTGTCTGACCTTCTCCTAAGTGCTGAAGTCTGCTTCTTATGTACTTATAGAATCATAGAATGGTGAGGTTGGAGGGGACCTCAAAGATCATCTAGTTCCAACCCCCTGCCATAGGCAGGGACACCTCCCACTAGCACAGGTCACTCAGGGACTCATCCAACCTGGTGCTGAAGACCTCCAGGGAGGTTGTGGAGCACAGAAGATCTTCAGGGAGGTTGTGGAGCACAGAAGCACCGAACGTGATCAAAGATCACGTTCGGTGCTTCTGTGCTCCACACCCTCCCTGGACAACCTGTGCCTGTGTCTCACCACCCTCAACCTGTGCCTGTGTCTCACCACCCTCAACCTGTGCCTGTGTCTCACCACCCTCAACCTGTGCCTGTGTCTCACCACCCTCAACCTGTGCCTGTGTCTCACCACCCTCAACCTGTGCCTGTGTCTCACCACCCTCACTGCAAACAACTTCCTCCTAACATCCAGTTTCAATCTCCCCTCTGCCAGTTCAAACCCATTCCCCTTGTCCTGTCATTCCCAGCCCTTGTCAATAGTCCCTCCTCAGACTTCCTGTAGCCCCCTTCAGATCCTGCAAGGCCACTCCAAGGTCTCCTGGAAACCTTTTCCTCTCCAGGCTGCAGAGCCCCAACTCTCTCAGCCTGTCCTCACAGCAGAGCTGCTGCAGCCCTCTGAGCATTTTTGTGGCCTCCTCTGGACTGGCTCCAACAGTTCCTTGTCATTCCTGTGCTGGGGGCTCCAGAACTGCACCCAGGACTCCAGATGTGGTCTGAGGAGAGCAGAGTAAAGGAGCAGAATCCCCTGCTTCATCTCTCAGAGTATCCTGAGTTGTTAAACTTCTTGCTGCCTGTACTCACAGAAAGGAAAGTGGAAAACAAGTTGTGCTAACATTCAGTAGCTCTTATTTACAAGGTCCTGCAATGACAGGACAAGGGGCAATGGGCTTAAACTGGCAGAGGGGAGATTTAGACTGGATGTTAGGAGGAAGTTCTTTACAGTGAGGGTGGTGAGGCACTGGCACAGGTTGCCCAGGGAGGTTGTGGATGCTCCCTCCCTGAATGTGTTCAAGGCCAGGTTGGATGAGGCCTTGAGTGACCTGTACTAGTGGGAGGTGTCCCTGCCTATGGCAGGGGGTTGGAACTGGATGATCCTTGAGGTCCCTTCCAACCTTACCATTCTATGATTCTATGATTCACAGAACTGCTGTTTCCTTGGCTCTTGTTATGAAATGAATGTGTGAGGTCTTTCAAACAGAGCTGTGTCCTCACCTTTTCATCTGGAGCAGTCACAGCTTGGCTGTCTGAGATGGAGTTTGGAATTTACCTTTGACATCGAGTTGCCAGGTTTTTACACTTAGTTCCACAATAACTCTTGAACGTTGCAGAGTAAATGTTAACTAGGAAATAGATTTATTGCTTTGATTACTTCTTGGTTTGGTTTTTGGGTTTTTTTTTTTAAACTTTTCTTACTGGTTTTGATGGGGATTTTGCTCTCCACTAGGTGGCAACAACCTTCACGAATACTGCTGCGTTTGCCTTGAGTCAGACCTTTTAGTGAAGGTGCAGCTACCTTTGCCCACAGAATTCCTTTTTCTTCTTTCCAAAATTTCCCTGCATGGCATAATTTTTTTCATGCCTTTTTTTTTTTTTTTTTATAATCAATAGGAGAGTCCTTCAGATGAGCCAACTGAATACAAGGAAGGTTAAACTTTAAACACATGGGTTTGAAATTGATGGAATGGTTTAGGTTGAAAGTGACCTTAAAGCTCAGCCAGTTCCAACCCCACAACATAGGCAGGGACACCTCCCACTAGTACAGGTTGCTCAGGGTCTCATCCAGCCTGGTGCTGAACACCTCCAAGGGGGTTGTGGAGCACAGAAGATCTTCAGGGAGGTTGTGGAGCACAGAAGCACCGAACGTGATCAAAGATCACGTTCGGTGCTTCTGTGCTCCACAACCTCCCTGGACAACCTGTGCCTGTGTCTCACCACCCTCAACCTGTGCCTGTGTCTCACCCCCCTCAACCTGTGCCTGTGTCTCACCCCCCTCAACCTGTGCCTGTGTCTCACCACCCTCACTGCAAACAACTTCCTCCTAACATCCAGTTTCAATCTCCCCTCTGTCAGTTCAAACCCATTCCTCCTCCTCCTGTCCTTACAAGCCCCAGGTCAATAGTTCCTCCTCAGCCTTCCTGTAACTCCCTTCAGATCCTGCAAGGCCACTCCAAGCTCTCCTGGAAACCTTCTCCTCTCCAGGCTGCAGAACCCCAACTCTCTTAGCCTATCCTCATAGCAGAGCTGTTGCAGCCCTCTCAGCATCTTTGTAACCTCCTCTGGATTTGCTCCAACACTTCCATGTCCTCCTTGTGTTGGGGGCTCCAGAACTGTACACAGTAAATTTTCCCTGAGCTATTACAAAGAAGACAAACAACTGTGTGTACCTTAAGGAAAAATTGGAGAGAAGCTCTCCATTCTGCAATCCACATTTTTACAGTTTCTGTTATGGTTCTGTTTATCAGAGTGCAGGCTGGGCTGTACTGTGAATGTTCATTGCCAGATAGTAACAAACAAGAGTTTTACTTCCTTTTATTTTTCTCATCAGCTTTTTGCTAAGACTGAAAGTCCAAGAAGTGTCCTCATCAGCTTTTTGCTAAAAGTCCAAGAAATGATTTTTCTGCTGAAGAGCTTTGAATGCTAATGAAGTCCTTGCACCTCTGTCAGTGGGTGTCAGCCTCTCACACCACTGCCACATTTCTTTTAAAGCAAATGTTTTTATGCAAGTTAACTTGTAGCTTTCATGCAACAACAGCTGTCCTACCATGTGCTTACCTTCTTTGTCTTTTT
>VWZE01025078.1:134413-153769 GCA_013396675.1 Eubucco bourcierii | reverse complement strand
CGGCGAGCTGCCGATGTTGGAGAGGGAAGAGGCCGTGTGCAGGAGGTGCTGTTGGAGAGGGGAGAGGCCGTGTGCAGGAGGTGCTGTTGGAGAGGGGAGAGGCCGAGTGCAGGAGATGCTGTTGGAGAGGGGAGAGACTGTGTGCAGGAGGTGCTGTTGGAGAGGGAAGAGACTGTGCAGGAGATGCTGTTGGAGAGGGGAGAGACTGTGCAGGAGATGCTGTTGGAGAGGGGAGAGGCCGTGTGCAGGAGATGCTGTTGGAGTGGGGAGAGGCCGTGTGCAGGAGCTGTACCGAGGACCGCCACATGACATCTCTCCCTTAAGCAGGAGCACTCTGTACACTCATTCCCTCGCATGGACGTTCAGGAGCGTTGTTTTTTTCTGACTGGTACCTCACACCTGTTTCCTCAGAGCCTCTCGCGCACCCAGAGTTATTCAGCAGTAGCACAGTGCCTGTTTTTACCTCAGCTGAGGCTGAGAGTGAAAACCTTGAGCCGCAGAGTTTGACTGACAGGAAAGATTTCTTTATTTTTCATGCTTTCTAGAGGCCCTGACAGTTGTGTTCGAGCAGAGGCATCCCGTGCTGGGTAGGATAAGTGACTCATGGGTGGAGCACCTGCCCAGCCACAAACTAAAAATTCCATTCACGCTTTGATTCTGTTGTTTTTGCTGATCTCTCACACTAAAGATATTTCAGAAGTGATTATTGAGAGGGTTTTGTTTGTTTTTTTTCAGAAGCTGTTTCAAAGCAGCTTGTTCAGCTTGGCTGTGTAACGATTTCTCTTCTCACCCTTCGAGGAGTTTGTAGTTTGCAGAATCTTTCTGTTGGGCAAAGGTTTTCAGAGCAGCTCAAGGTGCAGATTTTGCAAATATTAAACAAAACCAGTTTGGAGGGTTTTTTTGCATAGGAAATTTTTTCATCCTGTTGCTAAAAATACATATTGTGACTTTTGTGCAAAGAGCTTTATCACTGAAGAGCTGAGTTCGAAATACAGTGCAGAAATAGCCCCTGCTGAAGACAAATACCTCTGAGTATTCTGTAGAAAATTGGGTTTAATGTAACTACTCTTCAGGCACATTTTGAAAGGTGCTGATTATTTTTCTATAGTTCTCAAGCTCACAGTTTATGCACTTCTTATTCTGCGTCAGTGGAAGAGCAGGGTAATGGATAAAACATGCTGAGTAAGTTAGGAATGATACATGAATTTGGTAGAGTGCCAAGGGAAGGAGGTGCTGGCAGGCACCTCGCACTGCACAGCCTCTGAAGCTCTCTAGAGTAACACTTCCTCTGCCTGAGCAAAGATGTAAGAGGCAGGAGCCCTGCTGTTGTGTGTTCAGGCTGTAGTTGCAGGTATGGAGCAAAGTCACACTGTCGATATTTATCTTTTAGAGCACAACTCTGTTTTCTTAAAGCATGTTTTTCACTTCAGAAAGTTTCCTGGAAAGGAGGTATGTGTTCAGTGAAAGTCTGAAGTTGCGCCATCGCAGTCTGCCCCGTTTGCCTGCCAGCATGCAGAGCCCAGGCTGTGAGCACAGGGAAGCAGGCAGCTTCTCGTGATTCAGGGAGACTCTGGAAAGCACAGAGTCACAGAGTTAACCAGATTGGAGAAGACCTCTAAAATCTTCAAGTCCAGCCTAGCTCCTAACCCTTCTAATTAACTAACCCATGGCACTAAGTGCAGCCTCCTCTTAAACACCTCCAGGGATGGGGACTCCACCACCTCCCTGGGCAGCCCATCCCAACGCCAATCTCTCTTGCTGTGGACAACTTCTTCCTAACATCCAGCCTGAACCTGCCCTGGCACAGCTTGAGGCTGTGTCCTCGTGTTCTCTCCCTGGGTGCCTGGCAGAAGAGACCAACCCCAGCTGGCCACAACCTCCCTTCAGGTAGCTGTAGACAGCAATGAGGTCTACCCTGAGCCTCCTCTTCTTCAGGCTGCACACCCCCAGCTCCTTCAGCCTCTCCTCACAGGGCTGTGCGCCCTCACCAGCCTTGGTGCCCTTCTCTGGACACATTCAAGTACCTCAACATCTTTCTTAAATTGAGGGGCCCAGAACTGGACACAGTACTCAAGGTGTGGCCTAACCAGTACTGAGTAGAGAGGCAGAAGAACTTCTCTGGTCCTACTGGCAGAAAGTTAGGAGCAGTATTGAGACATAAAATATAGAGAGAGCTCTCCATGTTCTCTTTTCATTGTGAAGCTCTTGTAATTCAATAAGACAAATTCTGCAATTGCATCCTGCCAGTGCATTGAACTAGAGATCTCAACCCCCCAGTTTGCTGTAGGGCATGAAATGAGATAAAGCCTTCAGATGGGTGGAGTTCACTCCAAGTTAACAGCATTTGCTGTGGTAAACCATTTTGTTCATCATCTCTTTTTGCTGAAGTGAGTCCTCGGTGTGGTTTGGGTGCACCACTTGGGTAACTGCTGAAACTGCTGTGGTTTCAGAATAAGACCTGTTTTGCTTTTTTCTGAACTTCTTTTTTTCTTTCTTTCTTTTTTTTTTTTTTCCCTCCTTGAAACTATTAGCAGAAGCCTCAAATTAAGTAAAGGGTTACAACTGTTTGCCTGCACTTTCATACTGCCATGTCTCAGAACCAACGAGCAGCATCCTGTGAAAATGCAACATTTTCCAGTGAATGCCAGATGAGTGCAATCTCAGTTACTGCTAAGAGCACATTGTGCAATATTATGATTTTCCTGATGCCCTTCAGTTCAGTTGGTGACGTTTTAATGTGGTTTGGTGTTACGTGATGGAGATAATTTTCACCCACGTTCTTACACTAAATGTGCAATGCAACAAAATCTTTGTGTGCTTAAGTGTGCACTTAAGCGTGCCAGCAGGTTCACACTCGATGTGAACCAGCAAAGATGTCAGACAAGATAATTCTGGTGGTGGTGTTACTTGGTGTAGTGGCAGGGGTGATGAATTACTGCGAGATGATATTTGAAAAATATGAATAGAATGTATTTAATATTAAATATCCAGAACTGGTGGCACCCTGATCACCGAAATGATAACAGTAACAGGTTCTTGCATCACTGTGGAAACTATAGACAGGTTATGATAGGATCTAAAACCAACTATTAAATATATTTATTAATTGAACTTGACTAAACTGGCAGAGAAAACTTTGGGGTCAGCACCGCTTGCGGTCAGCACTCCGCTTGCTCACTGGATGGACACAAGGAGCAACTTTCTGCTTCTGGCAGGAGGCAATTAATGATTATTAGAGGCTTTTGGTGTTTACTCACAAAAAATATTATCTGACAGTACCCAGAGCTCGTGGCAGGGTTGCTGTCGGTAGCTGTTAGAGGCTTTAGAGTTTCCCCAGGCTTCTGGGCGCTGGAGAAAGGAGACAGACATCTGTGACCTGTTCCTGGNGGATCAGAGCCTCAGCTCAGGACCAGTGAGGCAGCAGCAGGGATGCAATAGCAGCCACACCTTGGAATGGCAAAGGGCACTGCTCCCTGCTGATCTGCTTTGATCCAATACAGCCTGAGACTAAGGGGCCTTTAGCCACAGGATAGCCAATCCAATGGCAGTTAGCCAAGGTCTGACCATATTGGGTGAAACCATAGGCTTATTTTACCCTTCTTTGAGCAGAACACAGCCTTGCACAAGGCAACCCTGTGCACCTTGTTTACCACAGCTGCTGGGCAGGCCACAGACGCCAGACTCAGTGGCTCCAGCTTCTCTGTCCTTTTTCTCGTGGTTGCTCTCCCCAAAACAGAAGGAGGGAGAGCAGAAAAACACACCTGGGCAAGCCAGGACATGTACAAGCCTAATTTGGCCTGCTTAGGCCTACCATGACACTTGGTTTTGGCTACTAAGTTAGTAAATTTGAACACCTGTCTGAGCTAACCAAATTTCTGCCAGGACTCAGACTGATTGTGGCAGGATAAAACAAACTGCAGGCAACATACAAAGTGTAGTGAAGGGGACTTGTTCAGGGCTCTGTCCTGACTGCCAGGATTGGTATGTTGAGTGTGGGCACCTTCTTTCACTGTCTCTTCAAAGTCACAAAATTCTGTTCTTTAACAGTAAAAAACCCCGAAGAAAATGACACTCAGGATGTAAAGTGGAAATCTTCAATGCTATTAGCGGTAACTGTAGCATTTGTGGTGAATTTCCTCTACAGCAAAGTTGTTCTTTGTAATCTCTTGTGAAAATGAAGCAGGAGAAGCCCTGATGCTCTTTGTGCATGTTCTGAAACCAGTGGGGACTTGGTTAACATTAAACAAGCCACCTAGAAAAAAAAAAAAAAACAACCAAACTGCTTTGCTGAGCAAAGACATTGCAAAGCTCTCATTTGGATCAGCAGTCACCCATTCCACAAAGTGATTTTGGTGACAGCAGGTTTAACCTCAGAAAAGGGCAGCTTCAAAATGTGTCATCTTGGCCTCTTATCACTCAGAATTAGTTTGGGGCAATGTAGGGTGAAGGATGTTAGGGTGAGTTTTCCTTCACAGGAGGTGAAGGAGGGCTGCTGGATAGGTTGTTTTAGCACAAGATTGCTGAGCTTTAGTTCTCTTTCACAAATGAGGATTTCCACAGATTTTAGCAAATATGCTAAGGTTCACCAAAGTACCTTCCTGAAATGTCTTAGCCATGCCAAGTAAATCCTTGGAAATTCAGAGTTTCAGCTCGGGTCCAGAGGAGACCACAAAGATGCTCAGAGGGCTGCAGCAGCTCTGCTATGAGGACAGGCTGAGAAAGTTGGGGCTCTGCAACCTGGAGAGGAGAAGGCTTCCAGGAGAGCTTAGAGTAGCATTCCAGTATCTGAAGGGGACTATAGGAAGGCTGGGGAGGGACTATTGGCAATGGCTTGGAATGCCAGGACAAGGGGCAATGGATTTGAAGTGGCAGAGGGGAGATTGAAAGTGGATGTTAGGAGGAAGCTGTTTGCAGTGAGGGTGGTGAGACACTGGCACAGGTTGCCCAGGGAGGTTGTGGCTGNAAAAAAAAAAAAAAAAAAGCTTTATTAATGCAAATCATTGCAATTGTTATGCAGGAACTTGTAAATATTTGTTCCTTTTAAAAATCTTTTTAGATTTTCCTTTTATCCTTTGTCAAGTGCACATTCTAATCTGTATTGTTCATCCAAAGAGGTTGTCCATCCCTGAGACCCTTTCTGGAGAAAAACAAAATTACATTTCTCTCTGCAACTGTTTGCCCTAATTTTTTTTTTTTTTTTTATTTTTTTTTCAAAGGAAATTAAAAACTTTGAGGTTCTAATTGCAGCAAATAAAATTATTTATGAGCAGCTATTATCTATGAGCATCCATAACAGCTGCTGTGATTTCATTTGTTATTGGGGTGGAAACAAGAAGTAATCACCTGCAGAAGGTTGCAAAGAAGCAGCCCAGAACAAGGAGATTTCTTCATCTGTCTCTTTTCCCTTTGATGTGTGGTGGTAGAAGAAATAAACCAGGAAAAAAAAATGCCTTAGAATGAGTGTGTTCAATACAGTCCCAAATCAGTTGCTCTTTGATTCAATTTGACATAATTAATTATGTGTCTTCAGTGATAAAAGATTTTTAGGTGTTTTGCCTTTTTCTAGAATCCCAAATTGAAACTTGAAATACCTCTAACCCTGCCAAATGAGCAAATCATTCTAGTCAAATTCTACTGACCAAATGTCTTGGTGTTGGCTTTTGTCATTTGAAGTCTTGATGGTGTTCCTATTGCCACTTGTATGAGTGAGGTGATAAATCAGTTTCAGTGAAGAGGTGTTTGAGATGATGTGTGTTGACAGATGAGTGCCATTCTGTTGGGTTGCATTTGAAACCACCCCAGGGGAAGAATGGATCACACTCAAGTGTATCAGCAGAGTTTCCTGTGTAAGGGGTTTGCATTGTCCCTGGTAAGTAACTTCTCTTTTTCTCCTTTTGTTTTTGTTTTTCCTAAACTTTCCAGGTAAAAGTACTCCTGTAAGCCACCTTGGGCCTTCAGATTTTCCCAAGCCCCATGATCCATTCCAGCCATTTGGGGCTGACAGCAGTGACCCGTTTCAAAGTAAAAAGGGGTTTGGGGACCCATTTAGTGGAAAAGATCCATTTGCTCCCTCCTCTTCAAGTAAAACTTCTAAAGACTCTTCCTTGGGGTTTGCAGACTTCAGCTCTGTAAGTTAAGTTCATTGTCTCTGAGCAAACCACTTTCTGCTCTGCTTGCAGCAATCTATTGAGGTTTTGTTTTGACTGCAAACCTACTGTTGACTGGCTTCTGTCTCTTAGTACCTTCATGCTGTCCTCATTGTTTTTGTATTATTAAGAATTCTGTAATAAAAAGGTGTTATTTCAATAAAAAAAACAAACATACAAGAAGTTTCATACAAAATTTTAAAGGGTTTACTTGCATTTAAATTATTTTAGTGCAGTGTGCCTTGACTCACAAATTCTTTGTAGCAGGATCTGTGTATTACTTATGTTGCATGGAGGCTATTTTGTAAACTGATTTTTGGAAGCCAATGCTGTAAAGATTAAAAACCAATTGTTGAAAACCTTCCTATAGCAATTTTACCATTTCCTGAGAAGCAAATTCTTGAAGATTCCATAAAGTGTTTGTAACTACCCTGACAATCCTGTCACAGTGTTTGCTGTGTGTGCTGGAGTGTGGTCATAAAGACACTTCTCTGAGGCAGAGACTGAGAGTTGATGAGAAACCATTGCAAGGGGCAGTGGCTTCGAAATGGAAGCTTGATTTGGAGGAGAAATTCTACTCCATGAGGCTGGTGAGGCACTGGAACAGGTTGCCCAGAGGTGTTGCCCCAACCTGGAAGTGCTCAAAGCTACACTGCATGGGGCCTTGAGCAACTTGGTCTAGTAGGAAGTGACCCTGCCCATGGCAGGGGGTTGGAACTTAGAAGATCTTGAAGGTCCTTTCCAACCCCAACCAGTCTGTGATGATTTAGCTGATGAATTTTGTTTCAACTACTGATATTGTAGAAAAGGCCTTTTTAGGCAAAGAAAACAAAAGTGTTTTGTTGAAGCAATATAGAAGCATCCATACTGCACTCCAGAAGACATTATCTGAAGGTTTGGAAGCAAAGCCAAGCACCCATTCATTAAAAACTAGCAGGGTTTCTAAGAGCCTGGCTTTGATTTTAGTGCTGGCAGGTGTGTTGCTGAGCTGGAAATCGTTGTAAATGTAGTAGCAGTGTGGTTCTTACTGCTTCCATAAGCAGATAGAAATCTGTTCCATCCATAGCCTCAGGCTTCTTTCTCCTCTCCTGTGTTTTTGTTCTGTCACATTGCCATGCAGTCAAATTGCCAACTTCAATCTGTTGCTGGCCTCTGATGGACAAAATTCAGTGTTCAACAAGTGGAGATCTTTTAAGCTGAATCTTTCAGGGTGCTTATTTTTAATGTTGGGTTGGGTTTTTTTGTTGGTTTGTTATTTCCCTCCCCCACCCCCTAGTTTATAGTAAATGTATCACTTTCCTATTTCATACTGTTAGCTGAGGTCTTCTGTGCATATTTTTAGCTGACCTCAGTGCTTTAATTTATCTATGATAAAAGTTTCAGATCCTGTGTATGCTCTACCACAGTTAGTACTAGCCTGTTGAATTTGCACAGTTTAATTCTGTGATTGTATACAAAACCATGACATTGTTAATAAAAACAAGACACAAACCTTGCTTTATCTGCAATTTCTTGAACCACCTAATTTCTTCCTTCAGTGAAGGACAAGGATGGAGTGACTGTTCCCCACTTGTTGTCATCTTGCTTTACAGGCTGCCTGTCTTACATTAGTAGTGTGGCTCCTACCAATTGTATCCAAAGATTACCTCAAAATCTCTGATCCTCATCCCAGTGTTAAATTTGCTGTGCCATCAGGTGTTCAGGAGGTGAGATTGGCTTTAGAAGTGGAGGGAAAAAAGTAGGGGAGAATGAGATCTTGAGCAGCAGCCACTCAGAATCATTGTGAAGTAGCACTTCATCGAATGAGCTGTGGATGGGTTTCATTGCTTTCCTGAATTGCATTCTGCTGCTATGAGAGGAAAAAAAAAATGTGAACTGAATTTGACTGAAAAGAAAGAAATTCGATCCCTCTTCTTTTCCCTTTGTTGGTTGTTTGGTTGGGTTTGGTTTTTATTTTTGCTTGCCTGCAACACAATTATGTTTCCACACTTAATCCTCCTGTATGAAGTCTGAAGTGCACTTAGCTGCTGCAGCAGCAGCAGGAGTAATGTGCTTCTCTTTGCCTTATGTTTGGGAAACTTTGTTCATCGTGGAAATGGAATCAATTTTACTTACAGACTTGGTTTTGACACCTGGTTTGGAATCTGAGAACAGAATCCTGGAATTGTCTAGGTTTGATATCAGGATAACCTGATTTTTGATTGGAACTCTTCTCTGCTGCAAAGAAAAGAACAGGAGGAGCTTCCCTAGGTTTTAGTAACCCTCTAGGAAATGTGGCTTTTTGCTGAGTTGCTGCCAAAATTGGGCACTCAAAAGTTGATTCTCACTGCATTCTCTACTTCTCTGCTGGCATTAAAGACAGCACTTTGGAACAAAGCAAAGTCTTGTGGCAGGTCATATTTCAGGTGTTTCTAGGTCCCAGCTTCAGTTTACAGAACAACAAGAAAAGGAAACTTTCTGCCAACAGAAAATGTTTAAATTTCCCAGAAACAGAGCACTTGGAACTAAGCTGAACTGTTTCTCTTCAGAGAGGCTGCTAATTTAGTAAACACAAATTCAGTTTAGCTTTTTGTGTATTTTGATCAGTTTTGCTGCAGGCTGCTTTTATTCCCCTCATTGATTCCTTGGGTCTAAACTGTGCTGCTGAAAAAGGGAAAACAAAGAGAGGGTTTTTTTTCTCATTGGAATGACTGACGTGGTCCACACTTACAGGCTTCTTGAAAGAGACAAACCCAATTGTTATTTTGTTCCATGTGTAGTTAGTTCACCTTTTTCTAGGCAAACTGTGCAAGAATCGTTGGTGAACTGCTGTGCATTTCACTCACTCTCTAATGGTCTGAGTTGTGCTCCTGAATATTGGACTTTATGATGACCACTTGGAATAAGGCACATCCAGATTTTGTTTCCAGTGAACCACTTGCTTTTTTTTTCTTTCTTTGTTTATGTATTTTCCTTGGCCCTTTGAACCACAACAAATTCAATTTGCCTACCATAAACAAGTCAGAATTTGGACTCTGAGAATCTTTGGAATATTTATCCTCATATGTAAGCTGCCTAAGTAAAACTGTTTTCTCGAGGTGATAAAAAGAGTCCCCAGAGGGTTTGACCAAAGCTTACTGTGTTTCTGAGAAGAGGAACTGTTATTCTCTATCCCAGCTCTAAGATCTTTTTGGCTTTTTGATCTTCCTTCATCCAGGCTGTTTATCCTGTATCTTGAAACAAATTGGCTATTTAAAAATCTTAGTGAGCTCCTAAATAATTTAAATGAGGAATGACAGAAGGCTTCCTTCTTTTTAAAAGTAAAATGCCCTAAAATGTGGGGCACTCAGTAATGTTGAATGCAAATGTTCTCAATTAAATTTTGCTAACCATGGAAGCAGAAGTTATGTGGTGTTTGAGGAAGAGTAATTTCCAAAGTAGTCTTCTTTTGATGCATGAACTCATCTGAGAAACCAGATTGGGAAAAGTAAAATGGGAATTGTGAATGTCCAGAAGCAGGTAGATAAAGCAGAATTTAGCTAAATCATAGAATGGGTTAGGTTGGAAGGGACCTCAAAGCTCAGCCAGTTCCAACCCCCTGACACCTCCCACTGGCACAGGGCACTCAAGGCCTTGTCCAACCTGGCCTTGAACACCTCCAGGGAGGGAGCAGCCACAACCTCCCTGGGCAACCTGTGCCAGTGTCTCACCACCCTCCCTGCAAACAGCTTCCTCCTAACATCCAGTCTAAATCTTCCCTCTGCCAGTTCAAACCCATTCCCCTTGTCCTGCCATTCCCAGCCCTTGTCAATTGTCCCTCCCCAGCCTTCCTGTAGCCCCCTTCAGATCCTGGAAGGCCACTTTAAGGTCTCCTGGAAGGCCACTTTAAGGTCTCCTCGAAGCCTTCTCCTCTCCAGGCTACAGAGCCCCAACTCTTGTAGCTTGTCCTCACAGCAGAGCTGCTGCAGCCCTCTCAGCATTTTTGTGGCCTCCTCTGGACTTTTTTTTTTTATTATTATTTATTAATAGTATTAGTATTACTACTACTACTATTATAAAAATGTTAGTATAATAAAATGTTTTATTATTAGAGCTTGCTTATTAGAGATATTAGAGACACTATTAGTAAGAGATACTATTATTAGAGTTAATATTATTAGAGTTACTGTTAGTAGAGTTAATATTATTAGAGTTAATATTATTAAGAGATATTGATATATTGTTAGAGATACTTTTATTAGAGTTATTGCTGTTGTTGATGTTATTATTATTATTATTATTTCTAACTACAGCTACAGTGCAGAGGCTGGAATGGAGCCATCAGACAGTGTCTATGCAGCCAGGCACTGGTTTAGCACTGAAAGCTGCATTTAATGCACAGTGGTTTGGGTTTGCCTGGGAAGGTGTAGCCATAGCCACGCACCAAGAGATTCGGCCCAGTCTGGAGGGACTCTGCTGTGGGCCACGAGGGGATTTTTGCAGTGTGCATGAAGCTGGAACTGAAGCTATAAATTCCACATAGTTCTTTCTTACAACCCTCCCCAAATACTACACTTGCATGCACATTCAAACAAATTCAAAAGGCAGCACAAAGCAAATTTTAGCCATGGGATGTGATGCAAACATCTGCCAGCAGCCATGAAGGCTTTTGCTAACATCATCCTCTCCAGCCAGCTGTCCCAGATTAGAGTTTATTCTTTTGATAACATATTGCAAAGTGTTCAGACAGGCAAACTTCTGCATGTTGCAGTGGTGAAGAGCAGAGGGGAATACTGGAATGGTTTTGCAAGCAGTGTAGTGACGTGGATTTTAGGGGAGCCGAAACAGGCTTAGGAGCCAGCCATTAGAACGCCTTCTGCTCCTTCAGTGTGCTCTGCTGGGGCAAACTGGATTCTCTTACATTATTTCTTCCTGGAAAAAGCTCTACACATGGTGTTCTGAACAGTGACAGAAGCTTTTTTTTTTTTTTTTTGTAACTTGTGATGTGGTGACAAAACTTCCCACAAATCCACAGCCATTATTAAACCTCCTCGCCCTCAGCAGGAAATCCTACAACCCAACTCTCTGCAATGGAGTTGCACAAGAGTAAATAACTTCTGGATTTTACCAACCATTTACTAGTTTTAAAAATGGATGTAGGTTGCTATGCTCCCAAACCACTAACTTCCCTTTTTTGTGTGTGTGTGTGTGGAGTATTTGTTTGGCTCCAGTTCCCTTGCTGTTTGCATACAAACCTGAAACACTGGTGCAGGGACGTGCAGCTCCAATGGGTTTAGTTTTCCTGGTGCAAGGAAGGGAAAATGAAGGAAATAAAGGAGCAAGTGAGGAAAATCAGTGAGTGAGCTTTAATCTTAACCCAGAACAACTACCCTAGGACAGCTTGGTACTCTCGAGTCGTATATTTACTCAACCTGATTCATTGTATTTTTTCTCGTAGTAGTAATTTGATTAAATTTATTAATTTTCTTTTTTTTTTTCTTTTTTTTTTTCTTTTTGTTCATTTTCATGTTTGTAGTTTGGAAATGAAGAGCAGCAGCTGGCATGGGCAAAACGTGAGAGTGAAAAAGCAGAGCAAGAAAGACTAGCTCGGTTGCGGAGGCAAGAACAAGAAGATCTTGAGTTGGCTATTGCACTCAGTAAGGCTGATATGCCAAATTCTTAAGTTAGAGCTTCTTTGGCTGTCCAAGTGGAACCTTGAAACGTGGCTTTTATAAAAAAAAACACCAACTAAATTCTTGGTATATGTTGTGAAAAATAATTTTAGTCACCTTACAACTCTAAGCAGGACTTGGCTGGTTACGTCAAACTGGGCTCTGTGTGGCTTTCCAAGTGCATAGTGTGCAGGAAGCACTGTATAAGCTGTATTGTATGTTCTGGATGCAATTTGCTGCTTGAAAGGAATTTAACATACCATCCTGAGATGCTGAAAGCAAATGTCTCTATCTGGAAGACAATATTGCATATAGGAAAGTGCAGCTTGTGGGCCTGGCTTTTTATTACCTGGGGTTTTGGAGGCTGTGGTATGAATTTCAAGGAAAACGCCATACGAATGGAATGTTCCTAGAGTTCTGCATTGCATTCATTTAATAGTTCATGGTAGGCTAAACAGTGTATCATCTGCATCAAAGTCTTCAGCATCAATTGATTACTAGATGGTTCCTTTTCACCCAGGAGGTGTGTGGCTTTTGCAAAATCACCTGGTGGTTTAGAGGTGATCAGCGCAAGCGTAGCAAACAGCACAAAGCTGGTAGGAAATTGAAGTCTCTGCAAATGAGAAGTTCTAATTTTGGCTTCGGTTTGCATTTGGTTTTAATAATTCTGATGATGTACAAGAGGGGGTTCATTCAGTTGTGGTAAATTGGGCAAATCCTTTGGCAATTAACTCATTAGGTAAAATCTTACCTGTCTGATTGCAGTGATACAAGTTTGAGTGCTGCTCTCCTGGAAAATCAGGCGGTGGGAAACTTGCTGAGCTTGAGCAGCATTTGTCCCTACAACTCTTTCTCCCCTCTTTTACTCCAGCCACCAGAACACAGACCATGTTATTTGTGTTGCCCTGCTGACTGCATGTGACAGTCCCTACCTCTGTTTTCCCTAATTCCACTTGTCTTAGAGTGTGTGCTTACAAATCAAACAGAATTTAGCTGAAATAAAGCCAAGATGAAGCAGATCTCGTTTGCCAAATACATACTCACTTGTGAGTTATAGAAGTGCTGGTAGGTTGCAGTGGCTTTAAAGTATGGCTTGAGGTAGTGAGTCCAAGTAGAAGCAGATATTATATACACCTGTAGAACTCAATGCTTCCACCTGGTAAGGGTAACACAAGAGTGTTTTATGTGTCATATATACAATAAGTCCATATGATGAGTCTCAATTTACTTGCTTACTAAAAAATGCCTTTTCTGGTGACAGGAATCCTAAAACTTCTATGTCTAAGTAGAGCAGACATCCATCACAAAAGTTTTTAAGTGTTCTTAATGTATCTGTTTTCCTGTCCTTGTTCTGTAGGAACACAAACCTGAAGTCTGTGTTTTTACTGATGCAGCCCTGATCTTACAACTTTTTTTTTTTCTTTTTTTGATAATATGATATTTCTTCATCATCTTTCATGCATTTGTGTTGTTTTTTTTTTTTTTTATGTCCTTGCTTTCCTTAATCTTTTGTAATCCAATGATAGTGCCTGTTCACCAAATGAAAATAGTTATTCTCCTTCTGTTGTAATTGCCTTACTCTGGATGCTTTCCTTACACAGAGATAAGAATCAGATTGGGTCATTTTAATCTTCTCTGTAGTTTTCAGCTCTGCAGTGCAGCTAAGATGTGGAATTGCTTGCCTCAGGCTGTTGTGAGTAGGTGTATGGGTAAGCACATATCTGCGTCTCTGCATATGCCCCCCCAGCCCCCAAGCATTTACCACTGCAGCAGTACACAGGACAAGAGTGAAACCCCAGATCTCAAAATGCAGTCTTACAGCCACAGTTGCCTCTGTGCTCTTTGGGGACAAATAATGTGGATCTTTCGTTCCCCACAGACATGGAGAAGATGCATTCTAATGTCACAACCAGTCACAGATGATCTTTAATACCATCTTTTAATGACCCCTTTAGAATGCAGTAGGAGATATTTCTGATTTTACAGAGCCAGATTTGAAATCCCTTCCCACTGTGGTTATTTTTTTTTTTCCCCTCTAAAATACAGCCAATTAAATGATCAAAACACAAACAGGTTCTCTTTTCTTTTGGTGTACAGGACTTGAAGCCTCTGAGAGCAGAGTTGGGTCTGTCTCTAGTTCATGTGAGAGAAAACTTCTGTGTAAAGAATAGCTTTCAAAACTGCCTGGCTGCAGTGAAGTTACACACATTCTACCTGTGTCTAGGCTCCTCTGGTTTATTTTGACTTGGACCAGAGTCTTTGCAGCATCTCTTCTTCTGCAGCAAACACCTTTCTGTGTGTAGTGCCATTGTAGAAAGGCAAACCACTTCTGAGCTACTTCTTGGGTGATGTCACTCCAGTGGGACAGGGTGGATGAGCTAAATATCCTGACTCATTTTCTGAGTTATGTACCATAACAAGACTCTCTGCTGCTCTGTCAGTGCTCTAAAATACTGTCATTTATCATGCTTCCAAGGCAAGGAGTTGGTGTGCTGGGGATGGCCAGCAGGGAGCCAGGAATGTGAACTGATGGAGTATTCCATGCAGCCTTAGAACTCACTGCTCATTTTCCTCTTTCCTCACTGACTCATTCTTGGGCAGCAACAGGAGATGAAGCAAACCAAGATGTTCTCTATGCATAGTGTATTAGATTTAGTAACCTTAGGTTTACTCAGACACTCCAGTCAACATTTTAGGCACTGCAGTAGAGGAACACTTAGCTGTGATTTCTCCCCATCTATTAAAGATTATCCACCCCCTCTTCTAACTCCATACCTGCTCTTGTTCTTCTAAGGCAAACCTTCCACCCCAAGATACCAATCTTCTTCCTCCAGAACAGTGAAATTTAAAGCCCAAAGAGGCCTGTTGCTATTCAGGCAGAGAAAATGTGTGCAGTGCAAGGTCTGTAAGGTGTGAGTGCACACAGTGCAGAAGGTGTGCACGTTAGGAGATCCTCGTGGTCCGTGTCCATGTGTATATATCTACTGTCTGATGTAACAATGGTCTGTGTATATACTGTACCTGTCACCATGCACTCCTAGTCTAGAGCAACTTGTGCTGTACATAAGATGTATATATCCAGTCAATATGTAGAATATGCAGATACACTCTGTGTATGAAAGCTCCTGTGTGTGTGTTCTCTAAACAGAGGTGACTACAGAAAGGGATTTTTACCCAGAAGCCAGTGAGGTTGTGGCTCTTAGAATTTCAAAGTTCTGGTGAAAGAAAACAAAGGCAAAGTTGCTACTTCTGATACATTTGTTTCCAAATTGCTTTGGCTGGCCTGAGAAATCTGTGTTCACTGACTGTGAGAAGGGAAACCTGGAAGAAAGTAGGTGTTGTCTGTGCCCAGGGTGATTTCACATTCTCCTTGAGTTTTTGATGTAGGCTCAGTTTCTCCTTTCTTGTGGCTGATGGTCATGCAGTATCATCTTTGCCTTTTCTCCCTAGGCTGAGGCAATGATTTTTCTCCTACAGTTGCTTCTACTTTCGCTACCTTTTTTTTTTTTTTTTTTCTTTTTCCCTTTCTTAAAATTCTTTTGAAGGAACTTTTCCCATACCCCCCTTCCCCTCCATCCAGTCACACACACTAAGGTGGAAAACATGTTTTTCTGGCTCTAGGCTGCACACAACTCTCATCTGGATTTCAGCTCTGTTTCCCCTCCGTTTCCACCTAAGCTTTTGCTTCAGGGGGCAGGAGTGCCTGCCACATTCTCAGCTTTAAGGGAAGAACAGAAGTGATTCTGCTTTCTACTCAGAGTTATTGGGCTCCGTGGTGCAGTAAACGATCACAAAGACTCGAGGAGCCTTTCCTAGTGGCACTTGTGTGCGTGTTGCGCGGAGCTTCGGCGCCGCTGGAGTGACTCACGGCCAAGGGTGAGTTGCGCACAGCAGTTACAAGAGGACAATTGCTCAGGTGGAGCCTACGCACGCGAACTGCACGTAGCACACACAGGTACTGAGTAACCCACATTGTCCTCTGCAGACCTGAATGTCCACATTTGCCTCCAGTGGTTTCCCCAGCTTCTATTCAAACAGTCTTGTCGTAACACATACCAAGCATTCTGCAGCCAGAACAGATGCTCATAAAAGTAGGACGTCTGCAGCAATGCTGCATGAAAGATTTTTATGTTGGCAAACTTTTCCTCGTGAAATCTCTGCCCTTGGAGGAGGTTCATCAGTCCTTGCTGGATTCAGTTTCCTGTAATGTGCTCTCCAAGTGTAAGAAATTCCAAGCTGTGTCTGACTGTAACTTCCCTTCCCCCCCACCCCCAACCAGTTCCCATCTGTGAAATTCTGTAGAAATTATTTTGTCATCTTCTGCTCAATGATAATGCACTTTTCTTGGATTCTTCTTATAATCCTTTTGGGGTTACTATTTCTTCTTTAGTGTTTCTCCATTGAGAAGAGTATTTATTCTGTAGAACTAAGGCCTAAAGAATTTTGGTCCGAGTAGAATTGTTGCTTTTCTGTTGTGTGAGAGTTTCATTTCTCCCTTCTTCTGTGTTTAATTCCTCCCTCTCAGAAATTGAATTTCTGCTTAATCCTCAGTTAGAGTTGGAAACTCTGTTCCAGTGAATTGATCTGTGCTAATAATGATCTGGTCCAAATACCTCCTCCCTACACCAGTGGAACAGCTCAGTTTTTGTTGTGTGTCAACGATTGCCTCTCTGTAGCCTTCACCACAAACACCTTTCCTTAGAAGGGAATTTTGCTTGGAGCGTGGCGGAGTGGTAGAAGATTTGTTTTTAGAGTGCATCCCTTAGCTCATTGCTACACCTGTTTTATCTTTTTACTTGAAAGTTTTATAAATAAAAGCTATAATTTGTTATAAAATCCAAGTTTCATCTTTCCAGCTTCTGCCTGCCCCTTGCAGTTGGACTCTAAAAAGAAAACTCTTAGTGACTCTGGCTCCTTCTGCTGTTACAATTACAGAGAGCTCTTCTGGTGTCCCTTCTAACATAGCATCCTTTACTCTGACCTAAAAGAGGTGGAAACTGCAATGCTGAACCTAAATTTGACTAATATCTCCAAATATGTACATTATTGTAGTTATATTTATCTTTCAAATATCGTAACAAATCGAAAAGTATTTTAACCCATCTCATGTGTTTATTGTTTAATATAATAAGATAAATGTTATTGTTTAATATAATAAATGAAAAGTTACTTTTTGGAGCTCTGGGACTTTGGCAATCTTTCTTTTGCTTGTTGTTGTGTCAGTGATTTCACAAGCTGTGGTAGTTTGGGACAGAGACTGACTGGCTTCTGTTGATGTTTCTTGGTTTTTCTCTCTCTCTCAGCAGAACAAATGAGTGATAAAGACATCACTATTACTTTCTTTTCACAGTCAATGAGCTAACCCCTTGCAGTAAATTATTCCAGTTAGCCTCAAACTGGCACACAGCTTTTGTGTCAGATTCGTGAGTCATAGAATCATAGAATGGGAAGGTTGGAAGGGACCTCAAAGATCATCTAATTCCAACCCCCTGCCATAGGCAGGGACACCTCCCACTAGTACAGGTCACTCAAGGCCTCATCCAGCCTGGTGCTGAACACCTGCAGGGAGGTTGTGGAGCACAGAAGACCTGCAGGGAGGTTGTGNGCAAACAACTTCCTCCTAACATCCAATTTCAGTCTTCCCTCTGACACTTCAAACCCATTCCCCTTGTCCTGCCATTCCAACCCCTTGTCAATAGTCCCTCCCCAGCCTTCCTCTACCCCCCTTGACATACTGGAAGGCTACTCTAAGGTCTCCTGGTATCCTTTTCTCCAGGCTGCAGAGCCCCAACTCTCTCAACCTGTCCTCAGAGCAGAGCTGCTGCAGCCCTCTCAGCATCTTCGTGGCCTCCTGTGGAACTGTTGGAGTGCTTCCATGTCCTTCCTGTGCTGGGGGCTTCAGAACTGCACCCAGGACTGCAGGTGGGGTCTGAGGAGAGCAGAGCAAAGGGGCACAATCCCCTCCCTTGCCCTGCTGCCCACACTGCTCTTGCTGCAGCCCAGCACACAGTTGCTGTCTGGGCTGCACTCACACTGCAGGCTCCTGTTGAGCTTTTTCACCCCAGACCCCCAGGGCCTGTTCCTCAGGGCTGCTCTCAGCCATTATTTCACAGCCAATGATCAAACTTCTCACAGTAAAATAGTCCAGTTAGCCTCAAACCAGCACACAACCTTTTGTGTCAGATTCGTGAGTCCTGCTTACAACAACTGCTTGAGTCTCTGCATTCAGATCTTTTTTATTCCTCTTACCTGCTGCCCTCTGCTCACTGTTTTCCCTCCTGTCACTCCCCTTCTTCCTTGTCCCAGCCACATTTGGTCTGCACAGACCAGTCAGAAACTCCACTGCCGCGCCCTTTCCAAAACAATTTGTGTGCCGCAATGCTAAACATGCAGGCAATTTATCCTGGGAGGGGTTGGAGAGATCACCAGAGACAAACCCTTGCTGCTTGTTGGAAAAACACACCTCCCCATCCTACTGTTCTGCATTATTCACTTTGACTCATTATTCTCTTGTCTGTTTGATTTGCTCTGCTCTTGCTCACGCTGGCACGGCTGAGGACAGATTGCCTGAGCTGGTTTCTCTTTGAAATTGCTCTCCGGCAATATTTTTAGTACTGGTGACATTTTTGAAGGCAGGATTTGACTCTAGTGTGTCACAGCCAGGCACAACTCACTCAGCTCCTCTTCCACTTGCCAAGACATGGGCCACAGCTCCATGTTTTACTCCTAGGTGAGTCTGACATAGAGTCATAGAATGGGAAGGTTGGAAGGGACCTCAAGGATCATCCAGTTCCAACCCCCTGCCATAGGCAGGGACACCTCCCACTAGCACAGGGCACTCAAGGCCTCATCCAGCCTGGCCTTGAACACCTCCAGAGAGAGAGCAGCCACAACCTCCCTGGGCAACCTGTGCCAGTGTCTCACCACCCTCACTGCAAACAACTTCCTCCTAACATCCACTTTCAATCTCCCCTCTGCCAGTTCAAACCTTGTCCTGTCATTCCAAGCCCTTGTCAATAGTCCCTCCCCAGTCTTTCTGTAGCCCACTTCAGATCCTGGAAGGCCACTCCGAGGTCTCCTGGAAGCCTTCTCCTCTCCAGGCTGCAGAACCCCAACTCTCTCAGCCTGTCCTCATAGGAGAGCTGCTGCAGCCCTCTGAGCACCTTCATGGCCTCCTCTGGACATGCACAATGCTCTCGGCCTTATGCGTTTGTGATGGGTTCCTGCTCTGGCAGGGGGTTTGGACTGGATGATCTTTTTAAGGTCCCTTCCAGCTACTCACATTGTATGATTCTATGACCTGGTATAGATGATCCTGCTCTGGCAGGGGGGTTGGACTAGATGATCTTTTGAGATCCTTCCAGCCCCTAACATTCTATGACTCTATGATCTGGTAGACTCATAGAATGCCTCGGTAGATTCACCATTCCATAGAACCACCTGGCACAGGTGATCCTGCTCTGGCAGGGGGGACTGGACTAGATGATCTCTTGAGGTCACTTCCAGCCTCTGACATTCTGTGATTCTATAGAGCAGATCTCTCCCCCCAGTACATTCACCACAACTCAGAATTTGGAAAA
>VWZE01025078.1:112168-124103 GCA_013396675.1 Eubucco bourcierii | reverse complement strand
TAACCATGGCAATAATAAAGTAAATCAAGAAAATTAAACGTTAAAATAATAAAATAAAGTAAAATTAAATTAAATACAAAATATACAAATATAACAAAACAAAATATAAAATTAAATTAAATATAAAATTTAAGGGATAAAAAATAAAATAAAATAAAATATAAAGATAAAGAAATATAAAATAGAAAGGATAAAAGAGAAAATTAAATAAAACAAAAAAAGAAGTGAAAAAAAGAAAAAATGAAAGAAAATATAAAATAAAATATAAAACAAATAAAATAGAAAATAAAATAGAAAATAAAATAAAATATAAAAATATAATATGAAATGTAATAAAAGATAATATAAAATATAATGAGAAAAAAAGAGAAAAAGATACAAAATAAAAAAAAGATAAAACGAAATGAAATATAAATTTTTTTAAAACCTAATAAAATAATCAGCAGCAATTTCAAACTTATTTTATTAAAAAGAGGTCATGTTTTCAAACGTTGAAAAAATTACATTTTTTGTTTTTATAAAAACAGAAATAGGCAAAATACCCATTTGTCTTCTATTTACATATACAATATTTCTCGCTGTATAAAATTATTTACAAAAATATTAAAAAAAAAAAAAAGAACCAAATTACAGTCAAATAGGTTACTTTCTTACAAGACCTCAAGCCCTGTACTTATAGTGTAGATCATGGCAGACAAGGAGATTATTGCACCTGTGAAACAAAACAGTCTAACATTGGAGTGTTCTCTTAGCCATGCCTTCAACTGAGATCTAAAATAACATCATTAGCTACAGAAACATTCATTTAATCTCTTCTAGGGTCAACTTCAGGCAGTTTCCATACAAACATTGTCTTGTAAAGCTTAGGACCGGGCAATTGGAATCGGGATCAAAACAAAACAAACAACCGAACATATTTACAGCTTCTTCTATACAATATGTATGGAGTCTTACAGAGTTTACCCTTCATAGAAGCTGCATAAATAACCCCTGTTCTCCCACCCAAGACAGGCAGGTTCACTGATAAGAGTCACGTCAGATTCTCTGCAGGAGATGCCTGGCTGAGTCTCCTTGTGTCAAATCCTCCTCAGCTTCCACCACGAGAGCGTCGGTGCCTCCCTACGTAGTACCAGCTACAAGTCTTTAACACTTCTGCACCTGAGCAGTTTCAATAAGGTCCACTGTGGGCAGGCCAGCGTCTGCCAGGCTACATGTGCCTCTTCATGTGCAGCGCCAGGTGGTCCGACCGGGAGAACGCCCTGTCACAGAGGTGGCACTGGAAGGGCCGGTGCCCGGTGTGCTTGCGATAGTGACGGGTGAGCTCGTCGGAGCGAGCGAACTTCCAGCCGCAGCCTTCCCAGTTGCAGTGGTAGGGCTTCTCACCTGCGGGAGAAAGCAGAGCGAGCGGGACTCAGCGCGGCGCTCCCACAGCAGGCAGCAGCATCTGCCGGGCAGCCTCTCCCGTCTAGCCCTCTGGATCCTTTCGTTTGCTACCAAGCCCTGCTCATCTGCCAGGCAGCCTCCCCCGTCTAGCCCTCTGGATCCTTTCGTTTGCTACCAAGCCCTGCTCCAACAACATCCAAAGCGCTTCTAAGCCAAGCAGGACTGCGCTAGCAAGCCCTTTACTACCTCTATCTTTTGAGAAAGGGCTTTAGAAGTCCTCAGAAAGGCTTTGAGCTCCATGTGCATGGGAAAAGACACTACAGATCTGACCACTTGTCACAGCTCAGCCATGGATCATAAAATCACAGAATCGTAGAATCATAGAATGGGAAGGTTGGAAGGGACCTCAAGGATCATCCAGTTCCAACCCAGTGCCAGAGGCAGGGACACCTCCCACTAGTACAGGTCACTCAAGGCCTCGTCCAACCTGGCCATGAACACCTCCAGGGAGGGTGCAGGATGATCCTGCAGTTCAGGAGACCCCAGAGTTAAAGCTCGGGCTGCCAGCTGCTCCACACGGGCTATGGCAGTGGACCAGCAGCAGACCTCTGGCTGAAGGCAAGCAGCTCTATTTACCTGTGTGTGTCCTGAGGTGAGCCTTCAGGTGTGAGCTCTTGGTGTAGGTCTTCCCACAACCCGCGTAGGTGCACGTGTGTGTGGCCGTCCTCTTGCGCGGCCAGGACCGGCGTCCTCTCTTTGGTTTGGAGTCCAGCAGCTCCAGCGGGGACGACGGAGGGGTGAGCATGCCCCTGGGAGCAGACGGTTGTAAGGGCAGACTGTCCTCGAAAAGGCCAAACTGGGAGGTGTTCTGGTACGGGAGATGGGTCTGCGGGTGGTGGAAGCTGGAGGCTGGGTGGTAGCTTTGCTGGAAGGACATGGACGAGGGGCACAGCATCTGCGTGTGGCAGTCATTCACCATGAGATCGTCAGGGCTCAGCGGAGGGGTCTCTGCTCCAGGGATCTGGGGAGAACTGGCCACACGGGGCTGCTCGTAGGCCATCATGCAGGTCGCGTTGCCCTCTTGTTTGATCTTTGGACAAGCCTGGGGCACTAGACCCACGACGGGCCCATAATTGTCCATGTCAGGCTCGGGCTTAACGTTCTCAACGAACTGGGGCCCCCCAAAGCTGGGTGTCACAAAGAATCGCCCGTGGACGTTGCTAGGGGGGCAGTAGTTGGAGTCCACCTCGGAGCGGATCATCTCTGGCATGATGCTGGCGTTGTAGGGCGGGGGACTGCCCTGCTCTAGGGCGTTGTAGCATCCCGGGGACGGGTTGGTCTGGTAAAAGCTGCCGCTCTCCCCTTGGGCAGGGGGATAGTCCCCACCAGGCGTGCCCTGGCCATAGCCGTCACTGCCCATGGAAAGGATAAAATCCAGCACGTTGTTGAGATCTTCATCTTCTTTGCGTGGCGAGAGGCCGCCCCAGGAGCCGGCGGGGGTCTTGGCCTCCTGGTCACACTTCCACCTCTGGGGTAGAAAGAAACGGGAGAAGGTTAGAAGTGCTGAGGGGGGTCTGGGATTGGGGAGAAGCAGGGCCGCGGCACTGCCGCCCACCCGTGAGAGGAGCCGCCGCGGCAGGAGGGGGATCGAGACTCACTTCGTGGAGGGTTTTCTCGCGGCAGGGACTGGCGAAAGTGGCGAAGGAGGGCAGGATCGTGTCGCTGAGCGCCATGGTACGGCCGGGCGGGACAGCAGGACGGCGCGGCGCGGCGAGCGCCCTCCCCACCTTATAACGCGGGCGCGGACTCCCGCAAGCCAATTGCAGGGAGCGAAGGAAACGCGTCCCGGACGGGGCGGGCGCCAGGCAGCAGCTCGGGCGCAGCCTAAATTTAGCCCCGGTATAAAAGGACGCGGCGGCGGCGGTCCCAGCCTGAGCGGGGCGGAGCGGAGCGCAGCGAAGCCGGCCCGGGGCTGGCACGGCCGACGGGACCCCCTTCCCCTCACTGCTGTCCCCTCAGTGCCGGGCCGGGGGGCAGCCGTGGAGAGGAGCGCTTCGACAAGGGGAAACTGAGCTGTCCCTGTCCCGGGGGTGCCAAAGGACCCTCGTGAGTTGAGGGGACGCTGAAAGGTCTCTGCCCCCCTTGGGGATGCTAAGGGGTGAAAGGATACAGGAGGGGTCCCAGTCTTGAGGACACTGAGGGACAGTGTCAGGACATAAGGGGACCATGTGCTGCGAGACACCGTGAGGGACTTACTGATGGATGGGGGACACAGGGATCCCTGCCTCGGTGTTTCCAGGACTGTCAATGACATGATGGAACACTGAGGGACCCTCCCTGATATGAGGAGCCCAAGTGCTGACAGACAGCCTGAGAGACCTGCTGTGGGATGAGGGCTACTGAGAGATCCCTTCCCTGGAAACACCAAGGGACTCATGTCCATGACATGAGAGGACACTGATGGGTCCAAGTTCCAGCAGAGACTGTGAAGTAGCTGCTGTGGGATGAGGAGTGCTGAGAGGTCCCTGCTCTGGGGACACTGAGAAAGCCATCATGAATGAGAGGTCAATTCCCTCACACCCCTCACAGCAGCTGCTCCTCAATTTTGTGTCACCCCTGGGACACATGGTGAGACTGGACATAGAAAACAAGGATGGGAGTGAGTGGAAGGTGTAACCAGCACAGCAAGGGAGGCAGATACCCTGCTCTGTGTAAAGGCACTGGTGAGGTGGTAATGGAAGTCTCTCTCTGGTCACCCTAAAGGTCCATCTTGACACTGGCAGAAAGGTGTTTAGTGCTACTCTGCTGGAGACCTGTGTTTAATGGAAATCCAGGCCTCTGGCAGAGTTTCCATTTGCTGCACAAAGACTGCCAAAAGCAACGGTTCCCTATGCCATTATGAGACAAACAGTCCAAGCAGCTTCTGTCATCTCCTCTGCTTGTAGCCAGCCTGTAGTCCTGGGCTGTGCTTCTCAGAAGCAGAGATTGCTCTCCTTTGCCTTGGCCTCTAGCTCAGATGCCCAGTTTGAAGGAGCTGTCTCAAAGAATGTTTGATAACATGCCCCTGCCTCCGGTTTCTGAGGATCACAGCTGCTTGGCACTCATCCAAGAGTAAAAGAGGAAAAAGTGCCAATTCTTAAAGGAGCAAAAACGGTGATCTATCAGGACAAGAAAATTACTTGAGAGCTTGTTCTGAGAGTGACCTATGCCTCACCCTTATCTCCTCCACATTTCCTTTGCAATCACTACTCAAAGGATTTCTGAGCGAGCAGGAGATCAGAAGAGTGTAGAACAACTCTCACCTCTACGTGGTGTGTGCCTCATGTGAGGAGAGAGCAGTGGCCCTCCATAGCCTCTGGTGCTCAGAAGCATTTTGAGCCTTTTTGCCAGAACCCACCTTGGGCTCGTGGCTGCCCTCAACCACCTCAGGGGAGTTTGGTTGCTAGGTTGAGCAAATCATTATTTTATTTTTTTTTTCAAGAGCTACACAAGTTTTCAAATAACGAATATCTGGAGTTTGACTTTCTATACTTTTTATTCTAAAAGGTTCACAGGATGGCCAGGGGGAGCAGCCAAACTTCTGTGACTGGAGCAGAATCAATATGCTGGCTGCATGGTAACGAAGTACACAAAGATGTATGACTCATAGCTCTGTAATGTCACACTTGTGTAATCTCTCAATGTAAACTCTTTTCCTCTAATAAAATGTTAGTAAGTGCACAGTACGTATATGTGGTGCTGTGAGTCAGCCAAGAAATACACTCTGATGAATTCAGAATGAATGTGAACGTTCCCCTGATAACACACCCCAAATGTCTGTGTCAGTTTATGTGCCTGAGATTTCAGCAACAGCTACAACAAAATATTTTGTTTCTAGGATATACAACCCTGCCGGAGGAGGTTTCGCTGAGGAGCTCCACTGAGATGCTCTTTTCCAGTAGGCACTGGATGGACTTTTTGTTTATAAAACTGCACTGACTGTCACCTGTGTTTTTTCTTTGCATAAAGGAAACATTTAGTGGGGTAGGGAGGATGAAAGCCGAGCTCATGAAATAACAAATTCACCGCCTTCGGTTTCTTTTTTGTTTTCGAGTGAAGCGGCGGAGCTAAAAAAGTGGAGCTGCACTAAACCTTGTGGGATGAATGTGAGAATTTATTTGTACTGTGAGTCACTAACTCTGCACAAACTGAGCACAACTTTGCCATGACCTTCCACTTGGTCCATGATTGCTGTGCTGACGTTTTCTGTCTTCTGCTGCCTGCGACGTTGGTTTTAACTATCTAGAGCCAAGCCCTGGCACTGCTCCGGGCAGCACAGCTCGGGAGCGATGCTGCTGCTGTGTTCAGCATGAAGAATGTGAGATTAGAAAGGAGTTGTTAATCTGCTGTGGGTAGAGGATGGCTAAATGATGTGTGATTTCTTTTCCAGCCAAGGTAAACACAGGCTCAGGCATTTAGTGTAGCAGAGTTGGTTTTTCTAGATGTTGCTGCTGATCTCTGTTGTTGCTTTTACACGAGGAGAACTTTTTTTTTTTTTTTTTTTTTCTTTTCCAGGGATTGTACTCAAGCTGCCAGACGTTAGCAGAAGAATGGGAGCTGGGTTGCACATTGAGCTGCAGTCCTCGAAGCCTGCAGCTAGGTGGGTTGGTGAGGATGTCCATCTCACCTGGCTGCAGCAGCTCTCTGAGTCACTACAGAACACAGACAGACAAACAAGCAGAAAGGTCCTTTCTCATGGGACGGCTCTCAGAAAACCCTGGCGACACCTAGGACAGACGCGGTAATAGCAGAGTAAAGGAGCTGAGGAGGAGACCTCTCAGCGCCGCTGCTGAAAATCACAGTGCTAGGAACACTGTGACCAACCACTTATTTGAATGAGACCTGCACTTATCACAGCGTTTCCCTGCCTGCATCCCAAACTGCCACACTTCTGTGACTATGGAATTTTCTTACTAATTACAAACCACAGGCTCCCAGTTAGTGCTTTTTTGAGTCTGCTCTAAAGGAAGTTAACAAAATGATGTAAACAACCACATAAAATGAACTATGGCACTAAAACGAACTAAGGCATTTCTCGATCTGGGGAGGGTGAGTTGATCTTGTAGACCTTTTATTTGATCAAAGAAACATCATGAATTAATTTTATAAAGGAGTCTTTCTGACCAGAACGTTCACAGCCATAGGCAGGATCTTCTTTTGGATTGTTCTGTATCACGGTATCACAATGTCACAGTATCACAGTCTCACAGTATCACCAAGGTTGGAAAAGACCTCAAAGCTCATCAAGTCCAACCCATTCCCACAGCCCTCCAGACCAGACCACGGCACCAAGTGCCACATCCAAACCTGCCTTGAACACCTCCAGGGACGCTGACTCCACCACCTCCCTGGGCAGCCCATTCCAGCAGTCAATGACTCTCTCAGGCAAGAACTTTCTCCTCACCTCCAGCCTAAACTTCCCCTGGCACAGCTTGAGACTGTGTCCTCTTGTTCTGCTGCTGCTTGCCTGAGAGAAGAAAGCAACCTCCTCCTGGCTACAACCACCCTTCAGGTAGCTGGAGACAGCAAGAAGGTCTCCCCTGAGCCTCCTCTTCTCCAGGCTAACCAATCCCAGCTCCCTCAGCCTCTCTCCATAGGGCTGTGCTCCAGGCCTCTCCCCAGCCTCGTTGCCCTTCTCTGGACACACTCAAGCACCTCAATGTCCTTCTTCAATTGAGGGGCCCAGAACTTATAGTTCCAGAGCTTACTAGATCATGACCTAAGGTATGTGTAGTAAGCTCTCATGTCCAACAGGTTCTTACCAGCAGTGGGAGAGCACCATGGCTTCATGGCACAGCAGTGAAAGCTCTTCACCATCTTCTCTGTGTGTCACTGGAGAGAAAGGGAGAGCAAGGACAGAGCAAGGGAGAGAAAGGAGAGAGCAAGGGAGAGCAAGGAGAGAGCAAGGGAGAGGAAGGAGAGAGCAAGGGAGAGCAAGGAGAGAGCAAGGGAGAGCAAGGAGAGAGCAGGGGAGAGGAAGGAGAGAGCAAGGGAGAGCAAGGAGAGAGCAAGGGAGAGGAAGGAGAGAGCAAGGGAGAGCAAGGAGAGAGCAAGGGAGAGGAAGGAGAGAGCAGGGGAGAGCAAGGAGAGAGCAAGGGAGAGCAAGGAGAGAGCAAGGGAGAGGAAGGAGAGAGCAGGGGAGGGGAAGGAGAGAGCAAGGGAGAGCAAGGAGAGAGCAAGGGAGAGGAAGGAGAGAGCAGGGGAGAGGAAGGAGAGAGCAAGGGAGAGCAAGGAGAGAGCAGGGGAGAGGAAGGAGAGAGCAGGGGAGAGGAAGGAGAGAGCAAGGGAGAAAAAGGAGAGAGCAAGGGAGAGCAAGGAGAGGGCAAGGGAGAGGAAGGAGAGAGCAAGGGAGAGCAAGGAGAGAGCAAGGGAGAGCAAGGAGAGAGCAAGGGAGAAAAAGGAGAGAGCAAGGGAGAGCAAGGAGAGGGCAAGGAGAGAGCAAGGGAGAGCAAGACACCTCACTGTGTTGTGTACCACATTTGCTGAGCATCTGGACCCTCAAAAGACTCAATGGTTGGCAGCACAACAATGAAGAGAGACATTGCTCACCTCTGTGCAGGCAACCAGGCAAGGAGGGAGAGGCAGCACCTGAGGGGAGGCATGATCAGCTATGTGGTAGCAATGGCCACTGCTCATGTTGCTGATGGTGTGGAGCCTGTGGAGGTGGAGATGAGGAGTAGCTGACTAAGGTGGATCCAACTCCAGAAGGGCTCCCCCAGCACCACTCTGTCATGCCAGGGCTCCCTTCCCCTCTACCACTATTGATGCAGTGCCAAAGGAGTCTCTGGCCAGAGCCCTACCATGGGGCCAGCCACAATGCCTGGCATTAGCTGGGAGGTCTACCCTCTGTGCCTGGCCTCCTGCTGGAGCCTGTCCCATCTCCCCAGCATCAGGTATCTTGTGAGCTCTTCTTTCCCACCCCACCCCCTCTCCTCTATCCCCACCACACTGGGCTCAACCCAAATTCCCCCAAAGTCTGTGGAAAGTCTCCATCTGGCCCAGGTGGACGTTGTCAACGCACAGCTTTTTAACAATTGCTTGGCCATTAGAAGGCCAAAGAGGAGCCTGTTTCTGTCTCTGCCAAAAAGCAGAACTGATTGCAGTGTTCATTCCTAGAAGCTTCTCTCTGTGGCCATGGTGTGGTGTTTGGTTCTGCCTGGACAGTGGAACAGTTCCAACAGTTCTGTAACAACGAAAAGTTCTCGTGCTTGATCTTTGTCATCTGGAACTTTACCAGCCTCAATTTCTGTTTTCTGCCAGGTCTTTGTTAAGAACATCCAACAATAATGGATGATAAAAAAGATGAAGGACTAATAAACATACTTCAGTAAAATTTAAATTAGATTTCAAACTGTATCAGCCTGTGGATAAGAGCAGAGTCCTGCACCTGGGGAGGAATAATAAAACACATCAGTACAGGTTGTGGAGAAGGACCTGAGAGTGCTGCTGGAGAACATCCATGGGCAGCAATGTGCCCTGGAAGCCAAGAGGGCCAATGGGACCCTGGAGGGCATTCAGCAGAGTGTGATCAGCAGATCCAGGGAGGTTCTGCTCCCCCTCTGCTCTGCCCTTGTGAGACCTCAGCTTGGGTGCTGCCATCAGTTTTGGGCTCCCCAGTTGAAGAGGGACAGGGATCTGCTGGAGAGAGTCCAAAGGAGAGCTATGAGGATGCTGAGGGGACTGGAGCTCTGCCTGGTGAGGAGAGGCTGAGGGACCTGGGGCTACTTAATCTGGAGAGGAGAAGACTGAGAGGGGATTTAATCAATGTTTATAACTATCTGAGGGCTGGGGGTCAGGAGGGGGGGACAGGCTCTGCTCACTGCTGCCTGGGATAGGACAAGGAGCAATGGATGGAAGCTGCAGCACAGGAGGTTCCAGCTCAACACAAGGGCAACTTCTTGCCTGGAAGGGTCCCGGAGCCCTGGCACAGGCTGCTCAGAGAGGTTGTGGAGTCTCCTTCTGTGGAGCCTTTCCAGGCCTGTCTGGATGTGTTCTGTGTGCCCTGAGCTGGATTGTCTGGTCCTGCTCTGGCAGGGGGCTTGGACTGGATGATCTCTTTGGGTCCCTTCCAACCCCTGTGATCCTGTGAGCTGTGATCCTGTGAGCTGTGATCCTGTGATTCTGTGATCTGTGAGCCTGTGTTTGGACCAAGCAGTGTGTGCACACCACGCCGAGTTCTTGTTTCCTACTGTGAAAACCATTCCCGTTGCATCAGCTCTGCTGCCTCCTTCAAACCATCACTGCCATTAACAAAAGCCTCCTGATGTGTAATCATTGTCACACATTGAGGCCCTCCAGCCTTTTGCACAGGTTTGTAGAATGCTGACAGGCATATCTGGGCCAGTCTGTTTACCCTGTTAAAACATTGACATAATATTAACATTCTTCAGCTCACCTGGGACTTCCCCACGGCTCTGAAATGGGCTGATAATAAACATTAACCATCTGGAGATGTCCTTAGCTGGTTCTTCTGAAATGCTGGCTTGGAAGTTACCAGGGCTTGGCAGCTTCATATTGTTTGAGATGAGTAGCAGTTGTTTTAACATCCTCCTTAGTTACTGGAATGGAAAGTATTTCAACATCATTATTGTCTGATCTCAATACAACATCTGGCTTCTGCCCAAAGAGAACAGAAAGATTTTTCAGTGCTTCCTCTTTCCCCCTGCCTGATCATTGACAGCTCTGTCACCTCCATTCATCCTGATGGCAATCTCAGTGCCTTTGAGTGGAAGCCTCACTCACTCAGCTCACAAAGAGCAGCCAAAGCCAGGGGATGATACCTTCAGCCTTCAGAGTCCAGCGGTGCGAAGGAAGAAGGAGCTTGAATTCCGTTTCAATACGTAGGTCAAATTGTACAAAGAGAACATTTAGCAGGCAAGGGAATCATAGAATCATGGAATGGGAAGGTTGGAGAGGACCTCAAAGATCATCTAGTTCCAACCCCCTGCTATAGGCAGGGACACAATTCGGTGCCCCACGTGGAAACCAGAGAGACCTGGACAGGCTGCAGAGCTGTGCCCAAGCCAGCCTCACGGCATTCAACAAGGTCAAGTGCAAGATCCTGCACCTGGGTAGGCACAATCCCAAGCACAGCTCCAGGCTGGGTGGGGAATGGCTGAGAGCAGCCCTGAGGAACAGGCCTTGGGGGTCTGGGATGATGAAAAGCTCAACAGGAGCCTGCAGTGTGAGTGCAACCCAGACAGCAACTGTGTGCTGGGCTGCAGCAAGAGCAGTGTGGGCAGCAGGGCAAGGGAGGGGATTGTGCCCCTTGGCTCTGCTCTCCTCAGACCCCAGCTGCAGTCCTGGGTGCAGTTCTGGAGCCCCCAGCACAGGAAGGACATGGAAGTGTTTGAGACAGTGCAGAGGAGGCCACCAAGATGCTGAGAGGGCTGCAGCAGCTCTGCTGTGAGGACAGGCTGAGAGAGTTGGGGCTCTGCAGCCTGGAGAGGAGAAGGCTTCCAGGAGAGCTTGGAGTGGCCTTGCAGGATCTGAAGGGGGCTGCAGGAAGGCTGGGGAGGGACTATTGACAAGGGTTTAGAATGCCAGGACAAGGGGAATGGGTTTGAAGTGTCAGAGGGGAGACTGAAAGTGGATGTTAGGAGGAAGTTGTTTGCAGTGAGGGTGGTGAGACACTGGCACAGGTTGCCCAGGGAGGTTGTGGAGATCAAAGATCACGTTGGGTGATTCTGTGCTCCACAATCTCCCTGGAGGTGTTCAAGACCAGGTTGGATGAGGCCTTGAGTGACCTGTACTAGTGGGAGGTGTCCCTGCCTATAGAAGGGAGTTGGAACTGGCTGATCCTTGAGGTCCCTTCCAACCTTCCCATTCTATGATTTTATAAAACATGTTCATGGCTCAGCAAATCACACCCAGAGACTCACCTGTTTAATGCACTCAATCAGCTGTTAAAGATCTTGCCCCATGAAAGAATGCCAAACTATTTGCTGTCACTTTTGATCTGGGGACTCAAGCCTCAGCACATTGATGCCACTTTTTCAATGCTCAGCTTTGATTAGGTATGTAGCTCTGTTCCTGCCAGCTTTCCCTGATGTGTGTGTTGGAAGCACATATGTTGCATTGCAGATGTTCCCTTTCAGCTGCCAATTAAAACCACATTTTACAGTTCTTGCTTGCTTGCTTTTTTTTTTTTTTTTTTTTGTGTGTGTGTGTGTGTGTGTTGGTTTGTTGGTTTTTTTTTGCCAGAACTGTGAAATGATAGCACAGTTTCAAAAGCCCTGCAAGTCTGTGTTTAACTGCACCAGTGAAACTGCTTAAAATATCAGCCACTAGTTATGATTAACAGATCTCAGGTGTTGCCAAAAAAAATTCCTCTTTATTACAGAATCAAATCTCCTGGTAAGGAATGGCCAGCAGGAGCAGGGCAGTGCTTCTGCCCCTGTGCTCAGTACTGCTTAGGCCACTCCTTGAGTGCTGTGTCCAGTTCTGGGGCCCTCAGGTTAAGAAAGATGTTAAGGTGCTGAAGGTGCCCAGAGAAGGGCAGCAAGGCTGGGGA
>VWZE01025078.1:91672-108924 GCA_013396675.1 Eubucco bourcierii | reverse complement strand
ACCACTTTTTGGGACCACTTTTTGGGTTTGCCTGTTGTTGGCACCACCTTTTGGGACCACCTTTTAGGTTTGCCATTTTTTGGGACCACCCTTTGGGTTTGCCTCTTGTTGGGACCACTTTTTGAGACCACTTTTTGGGCTTGCCTATTCTTGAGATAACCTTTTGGGACTTTTTGGCTTTGCCTCTTTCTGGGATCACTTTTTGGCTTTGCCTGTTGTTTGGACCACTTTTTGAGACCACCCTTTGGGTTTGCCTGTTGTTGGCACCACTTTTTGGGACCACCTTTTGGGTTTGCCTGTTGTTTGGATCACTTTTTGGGACCACCTTTTGGGTTTGCCTGTTGTTTGGATCACTTTTTGGGACCACCTTTTGGGTTTGCCTGTTGTTGGCACCACTTTTTGGGACCACCTTTTGGGTTTACCTGTTGTTGGCACCACTTTTTGGGACCACCTTTTGGGTTTGCCTGTTGTTTGGATCACTTTTTGGGACCACCTTTTGGGTTTGCCTGTTGTTTGGATCACTTTTTGGGACCACCTTTTGGGTTTGCCTGTTGTTGGCACCACTTTTTGGGACCATCTTTTGGGTTTGCCTGTTGTTTGGATCACTTTTTGGGACCACCTTTTGGGTTTGCCTGTTGTTTGGATCACTTTTTGGGACCACCCTTTGGGTTTACCTGTTGTTTACACCACTTTTTGGGACCACCTCTTGGCTTTGCCTGTTGTTTGGATCACTTTTTGGGACCACCCTTTGGGTTTGCCTCTTGTTGGGACCACTTTTTGAGACCACTTTTTGGGCTTGCCTATTCTTGAGATAACCTTTTGGGACTTTTTGGCTTTGCCTCTTTCTGGGATCACTTTTTGGCTTTGCCTGTTGTTTGGACCACTTTTTGAGACCACCCTTTGGGTTTGCCTGTTGTTGGCACCACTTTTTGGGACCACCTTTGGGGTTTGCCTGTTGTTTGGATCACTTTTTGGGACCACCCTTTGGGTTTGCCTCTTGTTGGGACCACTTTTTGGGACCACTATTTGGATTTGCCTCTTTCTGGGACCACTTTTTGGGTTTGCCTACTGTTGGGACCATCTTTTGGGTTTGCCTCTTATTGGCGCCAGTTTTTGGGACTACTTTTGGGATTTGCCTGTTGTTGGGACCACTTTTTGGGATCACCTTTTGGGTTTACCTGCCTATTGTTGGGACCACTTTTTGGGTTTGCTTATTTTTGGGACCAATTTTTGGGTTTGCCTATTTCTGGGACCACTTTTTGGGTTTGCCTCTTGTTGGGACCACCTTTTGGGACCACTTTTTGGGTTTGCCTATTCTTGGGACCACTTTTTGGCTTTGCTTATTTTTGGGACCACTTTTTGAGCTTGCCTATTTCTGGGACCACTTTTTGGCTTTGCTTATTTCTGAGACCACTTTTTGGGACCTCTTTCAGGTTTTGCCTGTTGTTGGGACCACTTTTTTTGGGTTTGCCAATTTTTGGGACCACCTTTTGGGTTTGCCTCTTGTTGGGACCACTTTTTGGGACCACTTTTTGGGTTTGCCTACTTCTGGGACCACTTTTTGGCTTTGCCTCTTGTTGGGACCATCTTTTGGGACCACTTTTTGGCTTTGCCTCTTGTTGGGACCACTTTTTGGGACCACTTTTTGGGTTTGCCTCTTGTTGGGACCACTTTTTGGGTTTGCCTACTTCTGGGACCATTATTTGGGTTTGCCTACTTCTGGGACCACGTTTTGGCTTTGCCTCTTGTTGGGACCATCTTTTGGGACCACTTTTTGGCTTTGCCTACTTCTGGGACCACTTTTTGGAACCACCTTTTGGGTTTGCCTCTTGTTGGGACCACTTTTTGGGTTTGCCTACTTCTGGGACCACTTTTTGGCTTTGCCTCTTGTTGGGACCACTTTTTGAGACTGTCTTTTGGCTTTGCCTCTTGTTGGGACCATCTTTTGGGACCACTTTTTGGGTTTGCCTCTTGTTGGGACCACTTTTTGGCTTTGCTTATTTCTGGGACCACTATTTGGGACCTCTTTTAGGGTTTGCCTGTTGTTGGGACCACTTCTTGAGTTTGCCTATTTCTGGGACCACTTTTTTGTTGTTGTTGTTGGTTGTTTGCTTATTTTGGGGACCATTTTTTGGGTTTACCTCTTGTAGGGACCACTTTTTGGGACCACTTTTTGGGTTTGCTTATTTCTGGGACCACTTTTTGGGTTGGCCTCTTGTTGGGACCACTTTTTGGGTTTGCCTATTGTTCGGACTACTTTTTGAGACCACTTTTTGGGATCAGTTTTTGGATTTGCCTATTTTTGGGACCACTTTTTGGGTTTGCCTCTGGTTGGGATCACTTTTTGTGTCTCTTTGTTTTTTGGGTTTTTTTTTGTTTGTTTTTTGTGGATTGTTTTTTTCCCCTTTGAACTATTAATACCTGCCTTTTAGGATATTTCTATATTTAAATGCATGACTACATCTCCACTGCTTGGGAATGTTACAATGCTTTGTGTCTTGTAGAAAATGCTTTGCACTCTAAAACAAAACTCCATCATCATCATCATCATTTTTTTCATGCACCTGGAAACTGATGCCAAATTGTTCAGTGCCCTTGTGGCTAAGAGAGCCAATGGCATCCTGGGCTGCATCAGGAAAAGTGTGGCCAGCAGGGTGAGGGAAGTTCTCCCTCTCTGCCCTGGTGAGGCCATACCTGGAATACTGTATCCAGTTTTGAGCTCCCCAGTTCCAAAGAGACAGAGACCTGCTGGAGAGAGTCCAGCAGAGAGCCACGAGGATGATTTGGGGACTTGAGTATCTCCCCTACGGAGAGAGCCTGAGAGCCCTGGGGCTGGTTAGTCTGGAGAGGAGAAGGTTGAGAGGAGATCTGATCCATGTGTGCAAATATCTGAGGGGTGGATGGAGCCAATCTCTTCTGGGTGGTCAGCAGCAACAAGACAAAGAGCTAAGGCTACAAACTGGAAGAGAGAAGGTTTCACCTCAACGTGAGGGGAACTTCTTTACAGGGAGGGTGGCAGAGCCCTGGAACAGGTTGCCCAGAGAGGTTGTGGAGTCTCCTTCTCTGGAGAGTTCCAAAGCCTGCCGGGATGTGTTCCTGAGAGAACTGCCCTGTGTGGTCCTGCTTTGGCAGGGGGGTTGGATGATCTCTGGAGGTCCCTTCCAACCTCTAAAGTTCTGTGATTCTGTGATACATCTTCAAGGAATGTCACACAACAGCAAGCTCTAGGGTGAACTTCAGTGGCACTCATCAGGGGTGATGAAAAGCTCAACAGGAGCCTGCANGCTGAGAGGGCTGCAGCAGCTCTGCTGTGAGGACAGGCTGAGAGAGTTGGGGCTGTGCAGCCTGGAGAGGAGAAGGCTTCCAGGAGAGCTTGGAGTGGCCTTGCAGGGTCTGAAGAGGCCTATAGGAAGGCTGGAGAGGGACTATTGACAAGGGCTTGTAGTGACAGGAGGAGGAGGAATGGGTTTGAAGTGGCAGAGGAGAGATTGAAACTGGATGTTAGGAAGAAGATCTTTGCAGTGAGGGTGGTGAGACACTGGCACAGGTTGCCCAGGGAGGTTTTGGAGCACAGAAGCACCAAATGTGATCTCTGATCACATTCTGTGCTTCTGTGCTCCACAACCTCCCTGGAGGTGTTCAAGACCAGGTTGGATGAGACCCTGAGTGACCTGTTGAAGTGGGAGATGTCCCTGCCTATGGTACAGGAGGGTTGGCACTGGCTGAGCTTTGAGCTAGCTCCCTTCCAACCTAATCCATTCTATGATTCTCTAAGACCTTTAATGTTTGGTGCTGCAGCACACACAGCAATTAGACTGGAAGAGAATAAAGCTGTCGAAATCCCTTGAACGATTGCAGCTCCTCTTGAGCAATCAAATGCTTTTCAGAGGACAGGCTGCTGCAATGCAACTTTGTAGGAGGACTTGTGAAATTTATTTTTTAGATTTATTTTTTTTTTCCCCCCTCCATTTGGCACACAAAGTGTGAAACGAATGTTTGCAATAAAAACACGAGCCTGGGAAGATTGTGGGTTTTTTGCCAATCGCAGCGCGGTGTGGGCTACAAAGGAGCGTTTCAGAATGGAGCTCAGGTTCTATGGCTCTTAGTGTCAGGTTACAGCGGGGTGGGAGGTGGGGGGAAAGGGTGCTTTAATTTGCCAGCCTGCCAGTGTGGGTTCTAGCCCAGGTTTGCAAGGGAAACCTGCCTTGGAAAGAAAGGAGATGGATCGAATCCTGGGCAAGATGAAGAGAGGAGAAGCAGGCAGCCTGCTGCTGGGTGAGAAAGGTAGGGGTAGTGGTGCTGGTTGGAGGCTAATTGGAGTGTTTGGATGACAAAAACGAGATGATAGGCTGTGAAAAGGCAACAAGGGTATGAGAGGATCACAGAAACATTCAGGTTGGCAAAGCCCCTCAGGATCGCCAAGTCCAATCCATAGCCCTGCTCTACAAGGTGCACAGCCCCAAGCATCACATCCAAACGACCTTCAAACACATCCAGAGTTGGTGACTCAAACACCTCCCTGGGCAGCTCATTCCAGTGCTGACCACTCCTGCTGGGAAAAAGAAAAAACCATTTCCTAATGTCCAGTCTAAACCTCCCCAGTCACAGCTTGAGGCCATCCCCTCTTGTTCTATCACTATTTACCTGTGAGAAGTGACCAGAAGCTGCTGGAAGCTTTGTCCTGCGTGAACAGGAGACTCACTTCAACGAGAGACAGACGCAGGCTGGGGAGACAAAACCATCATGGCAATGTCTGCTCCACTCACAGGCTTGCTGAGATGCATAAAAGCAAGGACACAAACCCAGATACCACAGAGAGCCTCTGTCTGGGGGGGGGTTGTGTTTCTCTTTGGCTTGGATCTGTGTAACCCAACTTATCACTCTGCTTCTAACCCCCCTGGCTCATCCTCCAAACTCCCCTTGCACATAAGGCAGAGCCTGGGATAAGGCAGAGGGGTGGGGAGAAGGTGGAAGGGTGTTTGGGAGCCCCTCCTGGGGTCTCTGATTTCTGGCAGGGGAGTTTCTGTATTGCCTTTAACTTGTCTATGTCTGTAACTATTCCTGTCTGTTGTGTCTATCTCTGCTTGTACACTGTGCTGAGCTGTAAATAGAGCTTCAGGCCTTCACTTCCAGCTGGCTGAGTCTAGTCTGGGGGATTTTCATAGTGGGAGGTGGGTAACTCCCAAACCATCACAAGTACTGAGTTCAGTTTTATGCCCCTCTCTCCAAGAAGGACATTGAGGATCTGGAGCCTGCCCAGAGAAGGGCAGCAAAGCTGCTGAAAGGTCCACAGCATGAGTCTTGTGAGGAGCATTTGGACATTAGGAAGAAGTTTTTCATGGAGAGAGTGGTCAGGGACTGGAATGAGCTGCCCAAGGAGTTGGTGGAGTCAGCAGTCCCTGGTGGTGGTTACTGATGGTTAAAGGTCTTTGGATGTGGTGCTTAGGGATGTGGTTTAAGGTGAGCCTTGGAGAGCAGGGTTGTAGGTTAGGCTTGATGAGCCTGGGAGCCTTTGCCAGTCTGGATGCTTCTGTGACTCTGTGAGGGAATGAGATTGTTTAGCCTGGAGAAAAGGAGGCTGAGAAGAGACCTTCTCACTCTCTGCAACTCCCTGAAAGGAGGTTGTCATGAGGTGGGGTTCAGTCTCTTTTCCCAAGCAACAAGACAACAGCAAATGGCCTCAAGCTGCTCCAGGGGGGGTTAGGTATTAGGACAGAGTGCCCAGGGAGGTGGTAGAGGTTGAGTTACCATCCCTGGAGGTATTCACAAAACAGAGCCTTTGGGCCATGGTGATGGTGGTGTTTGGGTCATGGCTGGACTCAATCATCTTAAAGGACCTTTCTGATCCAAACAGTTCTGTGGTTCTGTGGGGATGCAAAGCACTGATTAATGCTGGCCAGTCCCTTCCCCTGATGCTGGCCAGTCCCTTCCCCTGATGCTTGCCAGTCCCTTCCCCTGATGCTTGCCATACTTTGCCCCTCTGGTGAGCCAACACCAGGGCACAGGCCAGGATTAAACCTTCTGCAGCAGAAGTGGCACAAGCCACAGCCAGCCCAGTGGTAACATTTCAGGGGACCCTTTCTCCTGTTGCTCAAGAGCTCACATGAATCACCCTGTTCCCTTTTTCTTAAGTTTCAGATCACAGAAACCCTGAGGTACTTTTCAACACAACTTTTACTTCAGCCCAAAGTTAGATACCGAAACGCTGCCCCTGCCGCCGCGCTCAGCCCCACGGCAGCCTTCAAACCAAGCCCGGGAACCCTCTGGCTGAAAGCAGCTAAAGGAAGAGCTCTCATCTTATGCTCCACTCTTTCCAGGGCTGCTTTCTGTCTCCTTCTGCTCCAAAACCACCTGCTCGGAGGGGGATGGCAAAGCCTCTCTCATTCAGATGAAATCAGCGCGAAGCGGCCAGCCAAGAGGCAGCAGCGCGTATGAGCGAGAGGGGATCCTTCGCAGCCTTTATATACCAGAGTTATTTTTAACCACAGCCTCCATGCTTATTACAGTGTTTCCTCTCTCAGACGCTCAGGAAGCCTACTTGGCTCTGTTTCCTGCTAACATGCGGCCCTGGCTCGCTGAATCTCTGAGAACAACAGGCCTGAGACTGCTCGGCTCCGTTAAAAAAAAAAACACAAACCAACAACAACAAAAAAAAACCCAACCAAAAAAAAAAAAAACCTGCTGGCAACTTTTCAAGCCCTGACAGAAAAACCTTTGAAAGGCCTGGATTTCCTCCAGCCAGCGTATGAGGCTCCTGCACTGCTGACAAATTAGACTGAAGCAGCACAAAATGCTCCCTATCTAAGCAGCCTTTTTTTATTCCGTGTTCGCTCTTTTAACGGTTCCAAGGTTATTTATAGTTTATTTCTCTGGATGGAAAAAACCTTTTTTATATTTTTCCAAAGATGGAGTCTATGAAATCTTTCTTGTTTGTTTGGGGGGGGGGGGGTGGGTTGTTCTGTCTTGCTGGTTTTTTGGGTTNGGTGTGGGTTGTTCTGTCTTGCTGGTTATTTGGGTTGTTTTGTTTTGTTTTGTTTTGTTTTGTTTTGTTTTTCTTTGTGATGGTTTTCTTAGGCTCCAAGAGCAACTTTTCCTTCCTGGAAGCCAGGATGAAGTGGCCACTTGGAGTTCTTTGGTAAGAGGTCTGTGACCAGCACAGATCTACAAATCACAAAATCATAGAATCAAGCAGGTTGGAAGAGACCTCCAAGCTCACCCAGCCCAACCTAGCACCCAGCCCCAGCCAACCAACCAGACCATGGCACTAAGTGCCCCATCCAGGCTTTGCTTGAACACCTCCAGGGATGGGCACTCCACCACCTCCCTGGGCAACCCATGCCAATGCCAATCACTCTCTCTGTCAAGAACTTCCCTCTGACATCCAGCCTAGACCACCCATGGCACAACTTGAGGCTGTGTCCCCTCATTCTGTCACTGATTGCCTGGCAGCAGAGCCCAACCCCAGCTGGCCACAACCTCCCANCCAGCACCCCCAGGTCCCTCTCTGCCTGGCTGCTCTCAGCCACTCTGCCCCCAGCCTGTAGAGCTGCTTGGGGTTGTTGTGGCCAAAGTGTAGAACCCTGCACTGAGCCTTGTTCAATCACATCCCATTGGGCTCTGCCCACCCATCCAGCCTGCCCAGGACCCTCTGCAGGGCACTGCTACCCTCCAACAGCTCCACACCTACTCCTAACTTGGTGTCATCTGCAAACTCACTGCTGCTAGACTCAATGCCCTCCTCCAGATCATCCATAAAGATATTGAACAGGACCAGTCCCAGCACTGATCCCTGGGGCACACCACTGGTGCCAGCTGCCAACTGGATGTGGCTGGCATGGGGCCATTCCTCAGTTATTAATTAATAGTTATAACAGACACAACTGACTTCTGCTTCCCTGGGAAATTGGATGGACTTGGTGATCCTGGGAGTCCTGGGAATGATCCTGGGGGTCTTTGCCAAGCTGGATGTTTCTGTGATTCTGTGAGAGGTAACTGAAGGGGTCAAATGCACTTTATGGGTGCCTTTAGCCATGTGTTTTACCTGTAACTAACATCCTTCATACTTGATTTTTTTTTTCCCCCTTCATACTGACTTTTCCAAAGGGACTCTTGCTTCCAAAATATGCTTTTGGAGGGCTGAAAATGTTGGGGTTTTTTTTTTGTTTTTTTTTTTTGTTTCTCTGAGGTGAAAATTTACAATATTCCAAGAAAATCTTACACTGAAGCAACTTCTGCTATCTGTCAGTGATAATGGCTTGGAATCAGAGATGATGACTCCAGAATATCCAACTGTCAGTTTCCAGTTTTCAAGGAGTGTTTACAGTTGTAGAATCACAGAATGGGTTAGGTTGGAAGGGATCTCACAGCTCAGCCAGTGCCAACCTCCCTGTGCCACAGGCAGGGACACCTCCCACTGCAATAGGTCACTCAAGGCTTCATCCAACCTGGTCCTGAACACCTCCAGGGAGGTTGTGGAGCACAGAAGCACCCAATGTGATCTTTGATCATGTTCAGTTCTTCTGTGCTCCACAACCTCGCTGAGCAACCCGTGCCAGTGTCTCACTACACTCAACCTGTGCCAGTGTCTCACTACACTCAACCTGTGCCAGTGTCTCACCACCCTCACTGCAAACAACTTTCTCCTAACATCCAGTTTCAATCTCCACTCTGACACTTCAAACTCATTGCCCCTTGTCCTCTCCTTGCAAACCCTTGTCAATAGTCCTTCCCCAGCCTTCCTGTAGCCCCTTTCAGATCCTGCGAGGTCACTCCAAGCTCTCCTGGAAGCCTTCTCCTCTCCAGCCTGCACAGTCCCAACTCTCTCAGCCTGTCCTCACAGCAGAGCTGCTGCAGCCCTCTCAGCATCTTGGTGGCCTCCTCTGCACTGCCTCCAACACTTCCATGTCCTTCCTGTGCTGGGGGCTCCAGAACTGCACCCAGGACTGCAGGTGGGGTCTGAGGAGAGCAGAGCCAAGGGGCACAATCCCCTCCCTTGCCCTGCTGCCCACACTGCTCTTGCTGCAACCCAGCACAGGGTTGGCTTAATCTGTAGGTTAAAGCTGATGGCTTTCACTTGTGTCACCTCATATGTGTAGTCTCATCTTTGTCTGAGTCAGTATTGCCTGAAGGGTTTTCTGTTGCTCTGAGCATGAGCAAGAATCATTTGTAAACTCTGCCTCAAATCTCTAGCCCTTTCTTCAATTCTCTAGTCCCAGTATCCATCTCAAATGCTGGAGCGACAAATGTGGTCATGGTCAGGAGTAAGTTAGCCCCAGCAGGAGGCTTTCCCTGCCCTGCCCATGTCCTTGCTAGCTGGGCAGTAAGGTGTGTTTGGTTTTCCTCCCCAGTTTTTGATCATCCATATCTTGACTGTGCAGGCTAAGGGATTTTGAGGCTCTGTATGTACCCGAAGGAGAGAGTGATGGAGAATTCATCCCACCCTGGGATGATACGGCCAGTTCTTAGCTAAAGGCAATTGCACTCAATACCATTCCAGACTGATGGAATTCCCTCCTGTTTTCTTTTTCATAGAATCATAGAATGGTAAGGTTGGAAGGGACCTCAAGGATCAGCACAGTCTCACAGTATCACAAGGCTGGAAAAGACCTCAAAGCTCATTNAGCAACCTCCTCCTGGCTACAACCACCCTTCAGGTAGCTGGAGACAGCAAGAAGGTCTCCCCTGAGCCTCCTCTTCTCCAGGCTAACCAATCCCAGCTCCCTCAGCCTCTCTCCATAGGGCTGTGCTCCAGGCCTCTCCCCAGCCTCGTTGCCCTTCTCTGGACACACTCAAGCACCTCAATGTCCTTCTTCAATGGAGGGGCCCAGAACTGGACACAGCACTCAAGGTGTGTCCTAAGCAGTGCAGAGTCCAGGGGGAGAATGAGCTCCCTGCTCCTGCTGGCCACACTCTTCCTGATGCATCAGCTAGTTCCAACCCCCTAAGGGATTCTCTTCAGTCTTTCTGCCATGCTCTGTACTGCTAAGTTATGCCCTATAGAAAGAAAAAAGAAATAATGAATATGTTTTTAAGGTTGACTAACTCTGTTGCACTGGTAAGACAGCAGCACTTCTGCCCTTGGCCTTTTATGCCTTGTAGAAAGAAAAAAGTAAAAGAAATAATGACTCTGTTTTTAAGGTTGACTACCTCTGTTGCAGCACTTCTGCCCTCGGAGCTTGGCTAGTGTAGGGGAGCATCTCCAGCAGGAAAGGTTCATCTGTATCACAAGGCACAGAGTAACTTTAACTGACCTCAATAGGGCTGCTGAAGCAGCTGTGCTTTGCTCCACCAGTGACAACAAACGCTGAGCTGGGAGCTGAGTGTATCAAGCACCATCTCGAGTGAGTAACTGCCAGCAGCTCTCAGATGACCTTCGCTCTGACCGAGAGCGTTTCACTCCCATAGTTATCTACGTTTCACACAGATGTGGTTAACTTTTGCAGTTGAAAATTACTCTTATGAGACAAGGAAAATGTAAACAGTGTCTGGATGTGAAAGAGTTGAATGCCAGGGAGCCTTTAGCAGCTCAGTCTGCTGTGTGTTTAGTGCCTTTGCCTCGTTTCATACCATGCTCAGCAACTGAGCTTTGGTTGTGCCAAGGGCATCGTCCTTTGGATGAATCCTGACCAGCAAGGCTTTGAAATGCAGCATGTGTCACAGAATCACAGAAGCACTCAGGTTGGTAGAGCTCCTCAGGAGCTCCAAGTCCAACCTAGAACCCTACTCTACAAGATTCACCTTAAACCATAGCCCCAAGCACCACATCCAAACCTCCCTTAAACACATCCAGGTGACTCCACCACCTCCCTGGGCAGTTCATTCCAGTCCCTGGCCACTGTCTCAGTGAAAAACTTTTCCTAATGCCCAATCTAAACCTTCCCAGCCTCAGTTTCAGGCCATTCCCCCTTGTTCTGTCTCCAATTCCTTGTGATCAGAGCCCAGCAGTAGCCTCTCCACAATGTCCCTTCAGGTAGCTGCAGAGAGCCATGAGGTCTGCCTTCAGCCTCCTCTTCCTCCCACTAGCCATCCCCAGCTCCCTCAGTCACTCCTCATCAGATTTATTCTCCAGGTCCTTTCCCAGCTTTGTTGTCCTCCTCTGGACCTCCTCCAGCACCTCCACATCTCTCTTGTGTTGTGTTGCCTAAAACTGAACACAGCACTCAAACTGTGGCCTCACCAGAGCTCAGTCCAAGGGGCCAATCACCTCCCTGCTCCTGCTGGCCACAGCATTTTTAATACAAGCCAGAGGGGGGGAATGTGGCAACCAATATTCTGAACAGAATGAGACCACTCACTGGTCATGGCAAACCTCATTTCACAGAATCACAGAAGCATCCAGGCTGGCAGAGCCACTCAGGAGCACCAAGTCCAACCTAGAACCCTACTCTACAAGATTCACCTTAAACCATAGACCCAAGCACCACATCCAAACCACTCTTAAACACATTCAGGCTGGGTGACTCCAACACCCCCCTGGGCAGCTCATTCCAGTCCCTGACCACTCTCTCCGTGAAAAACTTTTTCCTAAGGTCCAATCTAAACCTTCCCAGCCTCAGCTTGAGGCCATTCCCCCTTGTTCTGCCTCCAGGTGATCATTTTTTCAAGTGATGCTGATTTTGCAAGCGGAAGTTTTGCAGTTCCAAGCTCTGCCTGCCCAGCAGTAACGCAGCAGCAGATTGCCCTTTTCTTTTTTGGGCAGGAAAAGCAGGAGTGCAAAACAGAGTCATGAACTGAAGGGTCAGGGTGAAGGCTTTTTAAAACCAGAGCCAGGGTGGTTGGGTTGGGTTTATCAGGCACAGCCCCAGTGGTCTAAAGTTGAGTTGTTTGGATGCTATTTGGAGAACCCCGTAATGAGAACCTGTGCGGATCGACTTTCTGCGTCACAACCTGTCCTGGGACAGCCATACCAGCAAGGACAATTAGTTTAACTGTCACTCACAACTGCTGTCTGTACTTTGGTGGTTTAGGGTAGAAACTGCAGGGTAGCCTTCCACTCCAGCTCCTGTCAGTGGCCTCAGTAGCTGCCTGCTGAAGGACAGACCCACCAAGGCACGTCAAAGCTAACTCACCTCTTTCAAATATAACTGAAATTTATAGCTGGTAGCTTCTAAAATAACTCACATCACCACCACCTCCCAAAACAGACCATGTGGCCTTGTGGTTATGGCTCTGGGGTTGTGGTGATGAAGTCAGAGATTCAAATCCAGTTGTAGGGAGATAAAAAAGCTTCAAAGAAAGTGAAACTGATTTTGCCTGGGTTGGGTGGAAATAACAACCCCCTGGTTTGGCTGGCACCGGGGAACCGAACTAAGGTGTGGTGCAGGACCTCAGGGCATGCCAGGGCTGGCACGAAGAGAGGGCATTCCAATTGCCATGTCAGAGGGGTTTGCTTCTCTTGCAGCATGATTGCAAGGAGCAGGGTGAAAAAAAGTCTGAAGGCTCTCCTGGGAGGACAGTCAGGGGCTAACAAGGTCCTCTGTGTCTTCTGGCTGGCTGACTCTGGTACTCCTGGAAAGTGGTAAGAGTCCTTTCTGTCCTCCAGTCCTGGGTGGGTTTCTGCCCCCAAACTGGGACACTGAGATTGGGCTTGTTGGGGGCTTGAGAAATGAAAAGACTTTGCTACCTTGTTTGCTTAGAGCTGCCCAAAGATTTCTCTAGGCTGTCAGGGGCCATTGGCAGGGCATGGAGAGTGCTGCATAGGAGTCCCATAGATGCCATGCTGGGAATTATTATTGTATAGTAATTAGGGAATGCAAATAAGAAAACACCTCTGTGTAATTGTACATCACACAGACTCAGGGTGTACAAGGTTCCTCCTGCTGTTAGAAAGCTGTTTTGCCAGACTGCAGGCCCTCTGCAGGGCTCACGTGTTGGGGTCTTCCTGTTATGGGATCCTGTAGATGCTCATGAGCTGTCACAGGGTCACAGGATGTCAGGGGTTGGAAGGGACCCAAAGAGATCATCCAGTCCAAGCCCCCTGCCAGAGCAGGACCAGACAATCCAGCTCAGGGCACACAGGAACACATCACAGTATCACCAAGGTTGGAAGAGACCTCAAAGTTCATCCAGTCCAACCCAACACCACAGCCCTCCAGACCAGACCATGGCACCAAGTGCCACGTCCAAACCTGCCTTGAACACCTCCAGGGACGCTGACTCCACCACCTCCCTGGGCAGCCCATTCCAGCAGTCAATGACTCTCTCAGGCAAGAACTTTCTCCTCACCTCCAGCCTAAACTTCCCCTGGCCTGGAAAGGTTCCACAGAAGGAGACTCCACAACCTCTCTGGGTAGCCTGTGGCAGGGCTCTGGGACCCTTCCAGGCAAGAAGTTGCCCTTGTGTTGAGCTGGAACCTCCTGTGCTGCAGCTTCCATCCATTGCTCCTTGTCCTATCCCAGGCAGCAGTGAGCAGAGTCTGTCTCCCCCCTCCTGACCCCCAGTCCTCAGATAGTTATAAACATTGATGAAATCCCCTCTCAGTCTTCTCCTCCCCAGACTAAGCAGTCCCAGGTCCCTCAGCCTCTCCTCATCAGGCAGTGCTCCAGTCCCCTCAGCATCCTCACAGCCCTCCCTTGGACTTTCTCCAGCAGATCCCTGTCCCTCTTCAACTAAGGAGCCCCAAACTGAAGGCAGTGCTCAAGATGAGGTCTCACCAGGGCAGAGCAGAGGCAGAGGAGAAGCTCCCTGGATCTGCTGGACACACTCTGCTGAATGCCCCCCAGGGTCCCATTGCCCTCTTGGCCCCCAGGGCACATTGCTGTACCATGAATGTTCTCCAGCAGCACTCCCAGCTCCCTCTCCACACAAAGCTTTGCCACACAAAGCAAACCTCCTTCAGGTGGATGATTTAAGATATTGCCTCTGTGAGTTGGTCAATGTGTTGGGACTGGAGTGGTGTCCTGGAGCTGTGTGTGAGTATTTCTGTGCACACACATGTGCACATGATGTGTATTGAGGTGTTCCAGGCTGAAGAGGAATCTAAATCTGAGCTAAATGAGTTGCTGAGTTGTTTGGCACAAGGCAGCACACAACTCTTGTCAGCTGCAAGACTCTGATTCCCCCCCACTCAATATGCAGGATTATCACAAAGCTGTTGTTGTCCTGCTGACTTATTCCTGTGGCCAGTTGAAATGTCTCCAGGAGCCTTGCTGAGAAATCCTTGAGGGATTGTCCTTCAAAAATGGCTTAGGAGGGTCCACCACACCCCCCCCACCCCCCACGCCCACCCCNNACACCCCCCCCCCCGCCCCCCCCCAAAAAAACCCAACGAAAAACCAAACACCCTAACCCCCACCAACATCCCAGTCTTGTGATTGTAGCTGATTGCAACTATATCACTGATGGTTGGACTAAATTCCCACTGTTTAAACAGGCACAAGAGGATTTTTAAACACAAGTTGAGAGCCAAAATCAAGTTCCAGCCTCACTTAAACATAGGATGCAAAAGTGAAGGCATATTTCAGGGCATAAATGTCTGCAGATTGTCAGCTACATAACCAGGGTCCATGGTGCTATTAATTCTAAGAACTATGATTGGGTTAAGATGGCATTGAGAAGCCCCAAGCCAGCTGATCACTTTTTTTTCCCCCCCGATTTATTTAGCAGCATTTCAATGGGAAAACATAAAAATGATACTGAGCATCAATGGTAGATATTGTCTGTGCAGTGCAGAAGGAAAATCCACACCTGAGTATCATAGAATAGTTTAGGTTGGGAGGGACCTCAAAGCTCGGACAGTTCCAATTCCCTGCCATAGGCAGGGACACCTCACACTAGCACAGGTCACTCAAGGGCTCATCCAGCCTGGTCCTGAACACCTCCAGGGAGGTTGTGGAGCACAGAAGCACAGAATGGGATCAAAGATCTCCACAATCTCCCTGGGCAACCTGTGCCAGTTTCTCACCAGCCTCACTGGAAAGAACTTCCTCCTAACATCCAGTCTATATCTTCCCTCTGCCAGTTCAAACCCATTGCCCCTTGTCCTGGCATTCCAAGCCCTTGTCAATAGTCCCTCCCCAGCCTTCCTGTAGCCCCCTTCAGATCCTGGAAGGCCACTCCAAGGACAGTTCTAACCCCCCTGTGCCATAGGGAGGGACACCTCCCACTAGAACAGGTTGCTCAAGGCCTCATCCAACCTGGTCCTGAATATCTTCAGGGAGGTTGTGGAGCACAGAATGTGATCTTTGATCACATTCTGTGCTTCTGTGCTCCACAGCCTCTCTGGGCAACCTGTGCCAGTGTCTCACCACCCTCACTGCAAACAACTTCTTCCTTACATCCAGTTCCAATCTCCCCTCTGCCAGTTTCAATTTCACCAGGGACAAGCAATGGCAGATTGCACCTTGAACTGCTTCAAGGCTTAGTCCAGGCTAGAGACAAGCAGGGAAGGATTTGCAGAAAGGGAACTGCTGTTTCCCTCGTTGGAATCCAGCATGCATCAAAGCTGTCTTTGAATTTCTACAATTAGAAGGAGCCAAAATAAAACCCAAATCATTTTCCAAGCAGCTGGCCTTAGCCCTCGATCCCAAAATAATCAAAGTCCCTAAGTAGTGGTTTGAAAAGAGATGTTAATGGATCTCCGAGCAAGAAGCATTCGTGATCTGGACTAGAGCAACATTTTAATTAAAAAGTTGTACAATAACAGACTCAAAATATAAACTTTCAAACCCATTTAAAGTCTAAATTGCCCTGGGTTCAGATCTGGCACCGAGCAGGTCATTTTTGACATTCCAGACTGCCTTCATTATAGTTCGAGAAGCCACAGAACTACACCGTTATAAGCCAGGAATAGTTCTTCCTTTTATTTGGAAAGAGAATTACAGAGGGAGCTGTTGGGAACTGGAGTTTAGCTCCTAAAGCAGGAGAGGGCTGCAATATTTTTATCCACAACGACAACCACATACTTGCACTCATTCAAACACGCCGGACTAAACGGTGCCGGCTGTATAAATACTCAGCACTGAGCTAAAACACAGGTTCCTTTTTGTTACAGCTTTGAAGCTTTATCAGGATATTTCTGCTTCTGCAGTGGGGTTCCAAACCAAGATGCCATATATATATATGTGTCTGCATATATATGTGTGTGTGTGTGATTATTGACACGTATATATGGATGTGTATATATATGCATAGACAAATATATCTGAATGTATGTGTAGACACATATATGTATGTGTATATATGTGTAGACAGACATATGCATGTATACACATGCACAGACATATATGTATGTGTATACATATGTATAGACACATATATGTATGTATATATATGCACAGACATATATGTATGGGTATACATATGTATAGACACATATATGTATGTATATATATGCACAGACATATATGTATGTGTATACATATGTATAGACACATATATATTTATGTATATATATATATGCATAGGCACATATATGTATGTATATGTAACTGCATAGGCACATATATATGCATGTACATATATGTATAGACACATATATGCATGTATATATATGTATAAACACATATATATGTTTCTATATGTGTAGACACATATATGACTGTGCATATATGTCTAGATAGATGTATGTATGTATATATATGCATAGAAACATATATGTGTGTATATGTATAGACACATATATATGTATGTATATATAGGTATAGACACATAAGTATGTACATATATGCATAGACACATATATATGCATGTACATATATGCATAGACACATATATGTATGCATATATATGTATAGACACATATATGCATGTATATATATGTATAGGCACATATATATGCTTATATATGTATAGACACATATATGCATGTATATATATGCATAGATACATATATGTATGTAGATATATGCATAGGCACATATACATGTATGTCTAGATGTATAGACACATATATATGTCTAGATGTATAGACACATATATATGTATGTATCTACATGTATAGACACATATATTCATGTATGTCTATGTATATACATTGCTGACAAAGGACATGGACAAGGCTGAGGTGCTCAATGACTTCTTTGCCTCAGTCTTCAACAGCAAGGGCTCCAACCACAATGTCCAAGTTGCAGAGGGTAAAAGTGAGGACTGGGAGCAGGCAAATCTGCCTACTATAGTAGAAGATGATGTTTGTGAGCTCCTAAGAAACCTAAATGTGCACAAGTCCATGGGGCCTGATGAGATCCACCCACGGGTCCTGAGGGAACTGGCAGATGAAGTTGCCAAACCACTGTCCATCATATTTGAAAAGTCAT
>VWZE01025078.1:47995-61482 GCA_013396675.1 Eubucco bourcierii | reverse complement strand
CTCCCTGGGCACACTGCTGGCTCACATTCAGCTCCCTGGGCACACTGCTGGCTCACATTCAGCTGCCTGGGCACACTGCTGGCTCACACTCAGCTCCCTGGGCACACTGCTGGCTCACACTCAGCTCTCTGGGCACACTGCTGGCTCACACTCAGCTCCTGTCTATCACACCCCCCAGATCCCTTTCTGCCAGCAGCTCTCCAGCCACACTGCCCCAAGCAGCAAAGCTAACCCTGAAACAAGCACTGCAGGGTTCTGCACATGTGTGTCCTGCAAGACTTCACCAGGAGGACTGTGACTGAAGAATCTCCTTGCCACTTGTGCCACTGCTGTCACCACAGTGGCACTGTTGGTGCAACACTTTCCAGGTGTTCATTTCTTGGAGCTCTCATCACAGTGACCCCCCCAGATCTGTGTGCAGCTCTGCAGAGCTCAGCACAAAAAGGACATGAACAGAGCAGAGGCCTCAAAAATGATCAGAGGATGGAAGCCCTCTGCTGGGAGCCAGGTTGAGAGAGTTGGGTTTGGGCAGCCTGCAGGAGAGAAGGCTCCAGGGAGCCCTTCTGGTGGCCTTGCAGGGCTTAAAGGGCTGAGCAGAAAGCTGGGCAGACTTTTGTGCAGGGCCTGTTGGGACAGGACAAGGGGGGATGGTTTGGAACTAAAAAAGGGGAGATTCAGAGTAGATGTAAGGAAGAAATTCTTTGCTGTGAGGGTGATGAGACACTGGCCCAGCTGCCCAGATTGGTGGGAGATGCCCATTCCTGGCATTGTTTGGGGCTCTGAGCACCCTGCTCTAGTTGCAGATGCCCCTGCTGGCTGCAGGGGGGTTGGACTGGATGAGCTTTTAAGGTCACCCATTCTGTGATTCTGTATTTGACTCTGTATCAGGAGTGAAATGAGGACCAGTTTGGGCAGTACAGCTCAGCTGGTGGTAGCAGGGTTTGGTTTGCATCAGTGCCACCAGTGAGGGCAGCACCACAGCCACACAGCAGGGAAAGGAGCAAAACCTGAGTCAGCTCTAGGTCAGGAGAGGATTTTAGCAGGGGTCTGATGCTGAAGTTGTCCTCCAGGAGGTTTTTACCTTCTGCACAGCTGCAGGTCAGGCTCTCTGACTCGCTGCTGTGGTCGGGGGCCTGGCACACCTGCCCCGTGGGGTCCTGCTGCCAGCTGGCACCAGCACACTGAGCAGCTGCTGCTCCTGGGGGGTCTTTGAGAGGTGGAGGTGACAGAGTTGCCACTGCAGCACCTGCCCTGAGGAATGTCTCCATCTCCCAGCTCTGAAAACCGATGTGAGGCAGTGCTCTGCCCCAGCCTGCAGCACAGGACCAATGCACAGTCACAGAATGGTGGGGAGAGGAAGGGAGCTCCAGAGGTCATCCAGTCCAACCCCCAGGACAAAGCAGCATCACCCAGGGCAGGGCACACAGGAACACATCCAGGTAGGGCTTGAAAGTCTTCAGAGAAGGAGGTTCCACAGCCTCTCTGGGCAGCCTGCTCCAGGCCTCCAGCACCCTCACACCAAAGAAGCTTCTCTTCATATTGAGGTGGAACCTCCTGGGTTCCAGTTTGTGTCCACTGCTCCTTGTCCTGTCCCAGGACACCACTGCAAAGATCCTGGCCCAGGCTGGCCCCTTCTTCTTGACCTCACCTTGCAGATATTTACAAACATTGCTCAGATCCCCTCTCAGCCTTCTCTCCAGACTGCCCAGCCCCAGGGCTCTCAGCCTTTCCTCCTCACACAGAAGTTTTGGTCTCTTCAGCATCCTCATAGCCTCTGTTGAACACTCTCAAGTGTTTCCCTGTTCCTCTTGATCTGGGAAGCCCAGAACTAGATACAATATTCCAGATGTGGTCTCACCAAGGCAGAGTAGAGAGGGAGGAGAACCTCCCTTGACCTGCTGGCCACACACTTCTGAATGCACCCCAGGAGACCATTGGCCTTGGTAGGCACAAGCACAGAGCTGCCCTCCCTGCAGAGCCCTCCTGTGTGACCAAGACCAGCAGCAGAGCTCAGAGCAGGTCTGCCTGGGTTGGGAGCAGCCTTGCATTTTCCACTGGTAGGGTTGGGGTTTTCTTTCCCCTTCTGTTGCTGTGCCCTTGCAGCACAGGTCTGCAGGTGCCTCAGCAATTCTCTGCCCTTGTGCAGGGTGTGAGGTTGGAGATGTAACCCCCTTGTGTTACAGGAAAGTGTCCTCTAACCAGAGATCATAGANGGGGGGGGGGGGGGGGGGACGGACTTTGGGGGTTTCTTTTTCCCCCCTCCCCCGCCCCAAGCATGAAAATGAACTCTGATGAAAAGCTCTGCTGAAAACTGAGCACTTAGCAACCATTACAAATGGCATTTTCTTGCTGGCTGTCTGAAGTGCCCTTTCATCCTGCCACCAGTGAGCTACACTGATACTTCCAAAATCACTTGGGAAAGGAAACTCCAAACCAAATCATTCCAGACAGGTCAAACCCTTCCCCTGGGATGAAGCTGAACTGGTTCTGCTTGAGCTGATGTGCTGTCTTGCACAGTCAGTGGGTGAGACCACTGATGTGAGACCATCTCTCTGCGTGGGGGCTGGACTGGGTGACCTTTAAAGGTGCCTGCAGACCGCAGGCAGTCTGTGAGGCTGCGACAGCCACCGCCGGGCCAGGCAGGGTGAGCTGCTCTGCTTGAACCAGGCTGCAACCCTGCGTGGAAATGATTTTCCACAACCGCTGGAGGAAATGGCTTCTGCTAGGATTTATTGGTGTCACTTCGTTGCCATTTCTGCCTCTAAACCCTCCCTGGCATCCCCTGTGGCAGGGCCGTGCCGCAGCCACTAGAGAGGGACAGAGACCAGCGCAGGTCCTGATGCCAGCTTGGGGAGCAGCGAAGGGCTCCGAGCCAGAGGGGCTGCCGAAGCCGGAGCGGAGGGGGGGACACGGTGAGGGGAAACCCCAAAGCCCTAAGGGCTCTGCTGCGGATGGGAGAGCTGGAGAGGGTCTGGCAAAGTGGAAGAGGAAATTAGGCAGCGAGAAGTGCTTTTTTCCAGAGGTGGGGAATCAGCATTCCCTTCCCAGACGTGCGACTGGCAGGTGCGGGACGGTGCTGGTGTCCCCGGGGTGGCTCATTCAGTGCTAATGGCCCAGGGCTGGGAAATGTGGACTCGCCCCCAGCCTTGCCCCTGCCCTAGGGCAGGTCTCGGCACTTTCCTTCTGGATTTTCCCCTGCCAGCCAAGCTCACACTTTCAGTGTCATGTTAAAGACTGGGCAGGTCAGAGGGGCGGGGAGGAGGCACCTGGAGAAGGATGTTAAAATCTCACCCCGAAATGTTGGCTTCCATAATCGAGTTTTGTGTCCTCCTCTCAAGGCATCCCAGAGACGTTTGCTTGCAGAAAAAGCTTTTCCCTGCCCTGAAAACCCAGCCCCATCCTGGAACAAAGAAATCTCCTCGGCAGCTGAAGCGGCTGGGAGGAGGCAGGAAACTCTCACGAACGCTTTAGAGACAGGAGCCAAACACACAGCCAAGGGCAGAGACAGGGCAAGGCTAGGCCTTATTTAGAGCCAAAAGCCAAGAGCTGGCCATCAGTTTAGCCATCCTCCTCCTGATGCAGCTGAGGTTGACATCCTTGTTTACTTGGTGAGGGGCAGATCTCTGGCAGCTTTAGCAGAGCTGTTTTGTTTCTACAGAGCGAGCCAGACAGGACTCTCTGTGCCTGTTCCCTCCCAGCCAGGCATGAGTGACTGTTGGAGGAGCCTCTGGCTCTCCTCTGAAGCTGCTGAGCCTCAAACTCAGCCTAGGACCTGCCATGGAGGTGGTGAGTCCTGACCTGGAGGTGGCAAAGATGTGGCCCTTAAGCATGTCCACCTGAAAGCTCCCTCACCTGTTCACTCTGTGCCTCCCCTAACAGTCAGACCAGGGTGGGGGCACATCCAAACAGAAGATTTTTCTTTTCCCCCTGGTAATTTTTCATTGAGTTAAAGCTTGACCAGGGAAATAAAAGGCAAAGCAGAGCTCAGTCCTGTCCTACAGAAGCAGGACCATCACCTCCCTTCCTCTCCCTCCCCTTTTGTCCAAGCCTTCCTCTATCCCACAGCATGGTCAGGCAGATGCAGTGGCTGGGGCTGATGTAGGGGCACTGACTCCATCCCTCCATCCCTGCCAGCTCAGCTGCTTGTGGGAAGAGCTCAGCCCAACCCAAAGCCAATCCTTGGAGCTGCCTCCCCAGGAGAGCCACTGACACTGGCTGCAGCAGCTGAGAAGGCCACACAGGCCACAGCTCCCTGGCACATCCAGAGAGAACTGCTGAATGAGGAGAGGCTCAGCAGTGCTCCCCAGCTCCCTGATACCTCTCTGCCCTGAGGAGTTTATGTGGGGCTTTCACAGGGCCAGGTGCAGGCTTTACAACTGGCACCCACAGTAATGCCTCTTTGTCCTGTGCTCTGAAACTGGGATGGAGGAACAAAACCTCTTGCTGAGGCATGAGGAGGTGAAGCAGTGAGCCCCAGCCTCTCATCTGGGGGCTCTCACACAGGCAGCAGCATTCCCCACACTGGGTGCTGGAGCCTGACCTGAGTCTGTGCACACAGCAGGCTCCTGGTGGAAATGCTGCAGCCACAGTGGCCTCAGATGCAGCCCCAGGTTAAATTTCCTTCTCTCCTTGCAGATGGACTTTTCTGCATGTCCATGAAGGTCAACACTGCTCTGATCAAAACCCCCCAAGGCAGGGAGGTGGTTGGGATGCTGGAGAGCTGCAAGATGAAGGAGCAATGCTGTTGAGTGTCCCTGGTGGAACAGGACTATGAGACCATGCTCAGCTCTGTGGCACACCAGGAGCAAGGGCTCAGGGTTGGTTTCCCACAGCTTAGCCTCCTCTGCTGAGCTCCTGAGTGGATCCTATGACATGGGCAGCTTCAGCCTGGTGCAGCTAAGCATAGCTGACAGCAAGGTGTAGCAGTATGAAATGTATCTGTAGATGCATGCATGTCAATCAACAGCTATTTAAATTATATACATATATATATTTAAAATGTATACACACCCCACACGTGCATATAGACCCCTCCACCCCTCTGGCTTCCCCAGTCCTCTGGCTCATAGAATCACAGAATGTTAGAGGTTGGAAAGGAGCTCCAGAGGTCATCCAGTCCAACCCTCATGCCAAAGTAGCATCACCCAGGGAAGGTCACACAGGAACACATTCAGATGGGTCTTGAAAGTCTTCAGAGAAGGAGACTCCACAACTTATCTGGGCAGCCTGCTCCAGGCCTCCAGCACACTCACACCAAAGAAGTTTCTCCTCATGTTGAAGTGGAACATCCTGGGTTCCAGTTTATATCCACTGCCCCTTGTCCTGTCCCAGAACACCACTGAAAGGGCCTGGACCCTTCTTGCCCCCCAGCCTGCAGGTGTTTAGAAACAATGATCAGATCCCCACTCAGCCTTTTTCTCTTCAGAGTGAACAGCCCCAGATCTATCATAGAATCATAGGTTGGAAGGGACCCCAAGGATCAGCTGGTCCAAGCTTTAAAATATGTATTAAAAGATGTATATATATATATAGATATAATGCTATAAAATGGCTTTTACTGCCACTTTGTGTGTAAACATCAGCACCACAAAGTAGCAAATGGAGGGGAGGACTTCTTTAAAAATACAATGAAGTGAGCAGCAAAAATTATTTTTAACCAATAAAAATACTTTTTTTTTTTTTTAAAGTCTTTTTAAAACTATTTAACCCTGAAGCATATCTTAAGGTCAGTTCAACAGAAACTCTCCTCTCCAGTTCCACATCCCTTTGTGCACATAAACCTGACTCCAAAGCCCCTGGAGTGCCTCCAAAATGCTTCTCCTTACAAGCTCTGCCCCACTGCTGCCCTTTTGCAGGGGTGTAGGTACAACCCAAGCACGGAGGGCAGGCGGAGGGGGTGGCTGGTCCCCTGGGGTGTCCCCAGTGAGGTGCTTCAGGGGATTTTCAAGTCTTTGTTTTGCAAATCTTTGTAGGAAATTGATGTGGGAAGGTGCTTGGGCAGCTGCTCCTCGGGGGATCCCTGCTCGCTTAGGTAAGCACAGCTGCCCGGATCTGGCCGCTCTGGTTCCGGACGCAGCCACAGACATTCAGGGGCAGCTCTGAGCTGTTCCCGTTCCTGTCGAGCAGAGCAGTTGCTGCTCCTGGACCTGGGAGGGTAAAACAGGAGCCGGTTTTGGGTCACACTCCGATCTGGGGACAAAACCAGGGCAGAGCAGCGTTTGCAGCGGTGCCACAGCCCCGCACCGGGCAAGGGACAACCTGCTCCTGCTGCTGCTGAATCCGGCCCTCGGGGCAGCTGCTTACAGAGCTTTTGGTCCTCCGTGAAAGCAGACAGATGGATCCTGACAGTGGGTTCCTCCAGCCTGGGATGTGCCATTCCTGCCACCCACCTGCTGGCAATGCAGGAGGAGGAAGATGCAGTAGGGCAGAGTGGGGCAGGCAGTTTCAGGCCAGAGAGGGCAGGTAAAAACCCAGAGTGAGTGAAAAGGAAAGCAAATCAAACCACTAAGAGGGAACTAAGCCTTGCCGTGCAGAGGCAGAGTGGGGAGGGAGAGCTCACCCAGTTACACCGGGAGTAAGGAGTAGACGCTGCTGGCAGAAATCTGCCTCCTTTCTCCCCCACCCGGGTTCAGAGCATCTGCAGAAAGCAGGTGATGAAAAGCCCAGCCCCAGGGCCTGAGGGGCCTGGGGACCTGCTGGATTTGTCTGTAACTACAGGGAGTCAGAAGGTGGAGAGCAATGTCGGTGCCGGGCAGAAGCTGCCTCCAGCCGCTGTGCCACTCACCGGTACGAGGCGCACACGTTCGGGAGCCGCCACGGCCTTGCCACCCGGCAGGGCAAGTGCAGGGGGCAGCAGAGCTGGGGAGCGGCAGGTGGGCTCCTGCGAGACCCCCGCCAGACTGTCTGTAGTATATGTAAATGAGAGAAGGCTAATTTTTAAATAGAAGCTGTTTTAAACAGCGCTTGTAGGAAAGAATCCCCTGCAGAATGTTTTGCGGCATTTCACAGACAATTCGCAGCCCCCTGGGGCTCTGCTGTGCAGCTCCATGGCCCCTCTGCCTGTTCGGGCATCCCGGGATGTGGTGTGGGGGCACGCAGCCGTCTGGCACGGGCTGGGGCTGCAGGAGCCCAGCTGCTCCCATTTACAAAGTGTGGAGAAGGAGTCAGAGAGGGAACGTGGCAGGCAGGGATGCTGGGACAGAGACATCCCCTCTGCAGGCAGCCCCAGGTGCTCTGCGGGACTCGCTGCTGCTGAGCCAGGAAGAGGAAGGAAAGGATCCAGAGGAGACAAACGATTCCCTCGATCAGTTAACTCAAGGCTGTTGTTGCCTCCCTGCCTGTTCTGGATAATTAACAACCTTGCACCAGCAGGCACTGGGTTAGAATAGAATCATAGAGCAGAAAGGTTTCAGCTGGAAAAGCCCTCTAAGCCCCAGTCCAACCACCACCCAGCACCACCAGGGACCCAAGTGCCATGGCCATACCTTTCTGAAACACCTCCAGGGATGGGGACTGCACCACCTCCCTGGGCAGCCTGTGCCAATCCCTGACCCCTCTTGCAGCAATGAAACTTTTCCTCATCTCCAACCTAACCCTCCCCTGCCACAGTTTTGGGACATTTCCTCTCCTTCCATCACCTGATCCTAGGGAGAAGAAACCAACCCACACCTGGCTCCAGCCTCCTTTCAGAGAGCTGTAGAGAGCAATGAGGTCTCCCCTCAGCCTCCTCCAGACCAGGCAATCCCAATCCCCTCAGCATCTCCTCACAGGACTTGTTCTCTAGACCCGTACATTATGAACACCGACTGGGCAAGCAGCCTTTGGCTCATCTCGGGTCATGCTGGCCTGCAAGCACTTTGGCTGATGCCTGCAGGGACAGGGGAGCCAGGAGAGAGGGGAAGGTGAGAGAGCAGAGTCCATGCCCGTGGGGCTCCTTTCTCTGTTCAGTCACATGGCACTAAACAAATGGAAAATAGAGAGCCCAGGTGTGCTGTGTCAACACTTCCACCTTCACCAGCCCAGATTGTCTCTGACCCGGGAATAAGAGCAAATTGATTGGCTCCATCCCATCACTCAGAGCCCAAAGAGTTCTCGTGATGCCAACACCAAGCAGGAATTAGCACCAAATGCCTTTTAATCCCCAGGAAGCCAGCTGGCTCATTTTTTTTAAAACAAAAAGCTTATTTCTGGTTTGGTTCCTTGTGCTGCTGAGATACTGCCACAGTTCAGGGCCTGGGAGCCTGTGAAAGGCGTCTGCAGCCCCAGGAGATGCCGATTCTCTGCTGGAAGCTCGGGTGGCAGCCTGCTTCGGGCTCCCCGGTGCAGGTGTTGCAGTGGGGAGTGTTGGAGACCCGCAGCCTGAGCTGCCCCTGCTGTGTGAAGGGTTCCTGGGGCAGGGACACGGAAGAGTGATACGGAGCCCCACGGATGCTCCCGGCTCTGGGCAGTGATCCCAGCGTGCCGACAGGGATGGGAAGGGGGCAGGTCCAGCCCGCTGGGCTGTCGGGGCTGCCTTCCCCACACAAAGGTCCTCCAGTTTGTCCCATTAGTGCCATCATTAAAAACCAGTTAGCCTCCTGCGGAGAGCAGACTGAGCCAGCCAGGGTCTTGCTGAGGGGGCTGTGTGGCCTCGGACCCGCCACGTCCCCACCAGCCCGGGAGAGCTGGGCTGAGCTGTCCTCTCCTGCCGCCTGCGTCCTGTGTACTGGGTGCCGGGAGCCCAGATTCACACCTTGTTAGCAGGGCAATTAGCTCTCTTTGCCTTCCTGATTGCTCTTGTACATATTTGACTCCACTCCATCTTTCCGGTCAGTTATAAAGGCAGGGTCGGGGAGAGAGGAGGGAGTAGAGCTGAGTCACGGACTGCAGAGCCATGCTGGGGACCATCCTGCTGCTGCTGGCCCTGCCTAAGCCCACCTGCCCGAGCCCGACTGGTGCGGGCAGCCGCCGGGCTGAGGCACTGAAGAGGCTGCTGGAAGTCTTTGGTATGGAAGACCCTCCACCCCCTCCGGCGCACTTCAAGCAGCCACCCCAGTACATGGTGGATCTATTCAACACTGTTGCCAACGCAGACGGTGTCACCAAGAACCCTGACATCCTGGAGGGCAACACAGTCCGCAGCTTCTTGGATAAAAGTAAGGCGGGGGGGGCGGAGGGGGGAAGGTCCCTGCAGTACTGGGGATAGGACTGCAGGAAGGGGCCGATCATGATCGGCGAAGGTGCCACCCCTGGTTTGGCTCCACTCCTCAGCCCGTCCTTCCCTCCAGCTCACAGTGAGAAGATGAGGTTCCTCTTCATCCTCTCCAGCGTGGCCAAGAACGAGAAGATCCTGACAGCAGAGCTGCATCTCTTCCGCCTCTGGCCGAGGATCACCGACGGGCCTCAGAGGCACCACTTCTGCCAGGTGAGGAGGGGGACAGGGACAGGACAGTTTGAGGATGGTGGCAGAATGGATATGGGGATGGGGACAGGATGGGATTGGGAGTGGGGATGGGGTTGTGGCCAGCGTGTGCCTGGAGATGTCACTGGCGCCCTGCAGTTGCTCTGCAGGGTGATCCAACTCTGGCGGCTTATGATTTGTATAGAAGCCAGCCAGGACACCCACAGGTTGTGACAAACCCTGGCTGACAACTCCATCTCGACCTTTTTTGTCCCCCCGTGCCTGTCCCAGGTCTTTCCCCTTGGGCAGGACACCCTGGGTGCTGACTGCCCTTTGCTGCCTTCCCCAGGTCACCATCTACCAGGTGCTGCAGAGCGGGGAGGACGCACCGGGAGCGAAGAAGCTGCTGGCAGCCAGACTGCTCCCGCTGCAGGGCTCGGGCTGGGAGGTCTTCGCTATCACACAGGCTGTGAGTTGCATTTCCTCCGGTTAGGTGGTACAGAGAGAGTCCTGGAGGTTGCTTCAGGAGCTGTTAAAAACCCATTTCGCTGCCAGCAGCCCTTCGGGCTGTGATCCCCTATCTGCAGTCTGCGGCAACTCGGGGGGGATGCAGCCTACAGAAGGGGTTAGGAGCCCTGCTGAGGGCCCTGGAAGGCTTCTCTGTCCTGCCACAGACCAGCCGCACCGCTCTGCTCTGAAGAAGGGCAACAAAGGTGGGGAAGGGTCTGGAGAACAGGGCTGGGGAGGAGCAGCTGAGGAACCTGGAGGTATTTAGTCTGGAAAAGAGGAGGCTGAGTGGAGAGCTCATTGCTTTCTACAGCTCCCTGAGAGGAGGTTGCAGTCAGGTGCAGTTTGGGCTCTGAAATTCTGCCAGGGGAGGGTTAGGTTGGAGATAAGGAAAAAAAACTTTTGCTGCAGGAGTGGTCAGGGACTGGCACAGGCTGCCCAGGGAGGTGGTGGAGTCCCCATCCCTGGAGGTGTTCAAGAAAGGTGTGGCTTGGGGCACGGGGGTCATGGTTTAGTGGCCATAATGGTGTTGGGTTGCTGGTTGGACTGGATGATTTGGAAGCCATTTCCAACCAAACCAATCCTGTGATTCTATGATTCCATAATCCTGGTACTGGCTCCTGCTCTGATGTCCCCTGTGCTGCAGCCCCTGAGCAGCACAGCTCCTTCCATGGCTGGGAGGTGGAGGGTGGCCATGGGGTGTCCCAGTTCGCACTGCCCCACTGCTGGCAAGGCACTGGGTCTGCTGGCCTGGCAGCTGCCCTGGAGACATCAGCACAGTGCCTGTCCTGGCTGTGCTGATGCTGGTTTGGTTCCCCAGGTGCGAGACTGGACCGAAGATGAACGCAGCAACCGAGGTTTGCTGGTGACAGTCCAGGGCATGGATGGGAGCCCACTCGACCCCCCACCACTGCAGTTTGCATCCAGCATGGACCACCATGACAGCAAGAAGCCCATGCTGGTCCTGTTCACGGATGATGGGCGCCGAGGAGCATCCTTGCCCATGGCTGACTTCCCAGGTAGGTCCCACACACCCTGACACAGCTCCCTCTGTGCCACCATCCCTCCTCCTTAGGGTGCTGAGGTGCTCCCCAGACATGGGCTCCTTCAAATCCAGAGCTCTTTCTGAAGCCAGAGGGGGAGGCCATCTGCATTCTGGTTTGCTCTGTGTAGGGGTGCAGGCTTGCACAGGTAAAGCTGGGTTTTGTTTGCCCTGGTGAATGTGGCCATGGGGCTATGAGATTCTCATCTACTAATGGCTCTGCTTGGGCTGGTGACAGGCTGTGACTGAAGGGCTCACTGCACCAGGCAGCCGAGGCAAAATCCTGTGGGGAGGGGGGCTGGGGTCCAGAGGTGTCTGCACCTCCTTCTCCCTCCTCCCAGGCCCATGTGACGATGGTTAATGCATCACCTGCTCCTCCCTGGCAGATGTGCAGCCTCAGGCTCCCATGGTCCCCGCCAAGATGCCGGTGCCCAGGCTGAGTGGGCCACGCAGCACGCGCTCCCTGGACCGGCACCAGGCCTGCCAGAAGCATCCCTTGTCTGTGGACTTTGAGGAGATCGGCTGGTCCGGGTGGATCATCTCCCCCCGGGGGTACAATGCCTACCACTGCAAGGGCTCCTGCCCCTTCCCGCTGGGCGAGAACATGCGGCCCACCAACCACGCCACCGTGCAGTCCATCATCAACGCCCTCAAGCTGAGCGAGGGTGTCAGCAGCCCCTGCTGCGTGCCCGACAAGCTCTACTCCATCAACCTGCTCTACTTCGATGATGACGAGAACGTGGTGCTGAAGCAGTACGACGACATGGTGGCAGGGAGCTGCGGCTGCCACTGAGGTGGGGGGAGCAGGAAGAGGGAAGTGCTGCTGCAGGGGAGATTGTTCCCACTCCCTCTGGAGCACTCCACGGGAGTCTCTGTCCCACAAAGCCCTCTAAAAGAGCCCGGGGCAAGCAAAGCAAGGGGGTACCCAGCTGTGGGTGGCATCGACCCTGCTAGTGCCCGGGAAGGCTCAGGGCCAAGCTGCGATCAGATCGAGTGGAAGGAGCCCATGGGACTTGGCAGCAGCTCCGCCTGGGGGTGCCCTGTGCAGGGGTGCAGATGCCCCTGCCCACGCAGAGGCTGCCTGCAGGCTGTACCATATGTACATAGCAAGAGCACTAATATATGCCAGACCCTGCCCACATGGGGTCCTGTAAATGTCTGTACAGTTCTGTGCTGGGTGAGGTGAAGTGACTGCAGAGGAACTATTAAAGGTGATGCTCTCCGCGGGGCTGCTGCTGGTGCCAGTGCCTGGGATGGGGCTGGCCGAGGGCGAGCAAACAGCACAGGGAGGGTGCTGCAAGGAAAGGAATGAAGATGCAGCCACGGCACAGCCCCTGGGGTCAGGGCAAGGTTTGGATGCTAAGTCCTGTTCCTTGGAAGCCGAATGAGCTCAGGACCCATCTGCCACCCCACAGTGGGGGTGGGAGGCTGAGGGATCCCAGACAGGTGATGGGAGCATGTGGGGGAGATGCAGTGATAGTGTTTGGGATTGAGGAGGGATGTAGAGATGACCCAAAGTGCTGCTGCCAGGGCAAGGGGGTGGTGGGGAAGGACAGTTCTGGGTGAAGATGGCCAGAGGAGGCTGTGCCATGCCTGGGGTAAGGGTTCCTCGTGGAAGAGCTGTGTTGGAAACCACAGCTGGCCAACACTGGGGGTCAGGTTGGTGCTGGGGAGTGGGTTTAGGACCTGAAGTCAGAGCACGAGGTCCTCATTTTGCACCAGCTGGCACAGCTCCCTTGTCCCCTGCAGTGAAGGACTCGAGGAGGGTGTGTCTGCCCCTGACAGAGGACTCAGCCCCATCCAGTCTCCTTCCAACAGCTTCAAAAGCAGTAGCTGAACTGTGGTTTCAGGCATAAAGGTCCCACCCCAGCAGCTCTTTATCAACAAACCCAGCTTGCAAGTGACCAAATCCCACTCAGTCCTGGGGGCACTCACCTGAGAGCAGCACCAGCAGTGGTTGCCCCTTCCTTACCACTGCCTGCCCTGCAGGATGAGGCCCTGCTACCCATCCCATCCAAGGCAGGAGAGAAACCCCACCCAGGAGCCCCCTGACTAGATGTGGTTCCATGCTAGGGGGAAAACCCTTCCCCTCTGTCCCACACTGCCACCAGGATGTGAGCACAGGGCAGAGCCAACTGTTTCATGCTGGGCACACGATGGATGTCTCAGCACAATGCACCCAGGGCCAGGTATCTCACCCCAAAGCCATCACGCAGACAGGCTCAGCTGCACCCCACAAGAGCCTCAGGGTCCCACCAGTGGGCAGGAGAGGTGCTTGTGAGCCCTAGGGAGATACCTTCTCACTCCCACCTCCCCCCCTCCCCTGAGTGCCCTGGGTTACCAGCAGCAGTTTGCTGCATTACACAGAGGCTGTGTAAGTACCCAAGACAATGAGTGGTTGTGACCTGCTTTATTAACTGCCTGTTCCTGGGGGTGCTGTGGCCACCAGCTCTGCACCCCCAGAGTGCCCAACGCTTCCCAGCAGCATCATGAGCCAGGACCATGCCCCTAAGCTGCCAGGGGAGGGAAGGGGAAGGGGAAGGGGAAGGGGAAGGGGAA
>VWZE01025078.1:13599-40586 GCA_013396675.1 Eubucco bourcierii | reverse complement strand
CCCACACCCCCAGGGCCTGTTCCTCAGGGCTGCTCTCAGCCATTCCCCACCCAGCCTGGAGCTGTGCTTGGCATTGTGCCTACCCAGGTGCAGGACCTTACACTTGGCCTTGTTGAATGTCCTGAGGTCGGCCTGGGTACAGCTCTGCAGCCTGTCCAGGTCCCTCTGGATGGATCCCTGCCCTCTAGCAAGTGACTGTGCCACACAGCTTGGTGCCAGCTGCAAACCTGATGAGGCTGCACTGATTCCTCTGTCCATGGCACTGACAAAGACGTTAAACGACACTGGTCCCAGCACTGACCCCTGTCATTGGTCCCAGTACAGACACTTGAGGGACACCACTCATCTCAGAAGAGTTTTAAGGAAGGCACTTTGAACAGTGTCAGAGAAACAACATCCAGAGCTCAGCACTGGGGTGGGAAGTGCACAGATCTTGCTGGAAGGGAGTGTGAGGAGAAGCTGCTTGCCCCACGCTGACTCTGGGTGGCAGCTTGGCAAAGCCCCAGCAGACAGAAGCTTTTCAATGCTGACCTGTCAGTACATGCTTCCTGCAGGGGGGACTCAGCAGCACCAAAGCAGCAGCACAAACAGGCTGGCTGATCCGTGTGGAGTCACTCAGCTCCTGATGAAATGGATGAGGGAGTCCCTGTTCCCTGACAAAATCCAGGGGGAAGAATGGGGCAGGTAGAAAAAGGTCTTTCGGCTGGAAGCAGAAGGAAACAGTTGCAAGCACAGGAGCACCTAGTGCCTGTCATGTGGTGGAGAGTAAAATCTGTGTGCAAGGCCACACCATCGAGACCTGGGAGCACCAACCCCTAGGGGCAGGAAGGAGGAAGAAATGTCTGCCACTGCTGTGAGTGGTGATTTCACTGCACCAGGGAAAGTCCTGTGCTACTTCCAGAGCCAAGGTGGTCCCACCATCTAAGGCCCATTTGCAAGGGGAGCATCCTCTTGTTATTCCAGTGCAACAACCCCGATTGGAGAGCTTATGTCCAGTGCAGTCAGCCTCTGTGGTGAGCAGCAGGGACACCAGGAGAGTCCCATCTCATCACCTCATGGCAAAGAACCCTGTTATAGGAACAGAAAAACACTTGGCTGTTGACAGGCCTCTGGGAAGAGACTGGTTTGACTGCACTTTGTGCAAAGCTGAGGGAAACAACCCACACCAGATCAGCAGGAGGGCTCAGTGCCCTTGGGCAGCACAGGACAGACAGAGACAACACATCACTACCAAGCAAGCCAGCACCTTCTCACATTAGGCTATGCAACTACACCTGCAGGCAAGCAAGAGCCTTCAAGCCTGACTTGCGAGGGAGAGGAGAGCTCTGCTGCTTCAAGCCACACTGAAACCCCAGGTATGTGCCCAACAAGCAACAGGAACAGCTGGAAAAAGCTATTCCCAGAGGGGAAAGCTCTAGAGGCTAGGAGCACAGAGCAAGAAGGCATTTCTCCCTCAAGCACACAGAGCACAGGAAACTCACCCTTCAGAGACAGGAACCTGTCTGGCTCTTGTCAGGCATCAGCTGTTCCCTGGATGCTTTTTCAAGACTGAAGATGTCAGATCTGCTTTTTGCTTTGGACAGACCCCACACAGCAATAGAACCCACAGCTACCAGGATACTCAGGAGCACTAGAGAGGAGAGTGCACAAGCAGAGAACCACTCACAGTACTTGGCCTGGACATCAGAGCTGGACTCTGCTGCTCAACAGGGTTAGCCAACAGCTAGAGGTCAGCAGCTTCCCTCAAGGATAAGGGACAGAAAGAGGAGATGAGTTAGTGCCAGGCTGCATGGAATGACCTTTCCAAGGACACAGTGCATCCAAGTCAGAGGAATGATTAAGCTGTGGTGTAAGGCCTGCCCTAGTCCTCCCAGCCCAGCAAAAGCAGCCATTGACATGGGTCTGGAATTATTTCCATCAGAATACTCAATCTATGGCCCAGGCCAGAACCAGGACCAGGACCATGTGCAGCATTCTGGGTCTCACATACCTGCAACAACCAAGATCCACAAGTGGCCTTGGGCCCTCGATGGCACAGAGCCCTCAAGCACAGCTGTACCTGAAGTGTCTGCAAGAAAAAGCAAGAAATCAGTCAGGCTTCCAACACTCCTCATGCTCAGTGTTCAAAGCAGTCTCCAAACCAAACCTGGCTGAGTGCTCAGCTCACCTCAAGAGTGCCAACCTCAAGAGGCCTTTCTCAACTTAGCAGAACCTTATCTTCTGCTACTGTGATTAGCCCACATCAGAGGGGAAAAAAAAAGTTCTGCTGGAAATGTGCAACAAGGCAAGCTGGGAAAATTCCCAGCTGTGTCTGCAGCATCCCAACTTTTCCTCGTGGCACCAGGAAGTCCCAGGTCTGACTCTTTGGTTGCAGCACATCTCCCCACCTACCAAATGAACTGGTGCAGAGATCAAATCCAAGCACTGCTGCTCATGCCTGCAGCAATACCCCTCCCCTCCATACCCACAGAGCTTCAACTCTCTGACACCACAGAAACCCCTGCGGCTGAAACAGACTTTTCAAGTCCCTCAGCCAGCCAACAGGTCTGTGACAAGGAAAGCTCCAGAACAACTCAGAGCAGAGCAGCAGACAAGAATGGATCTGAGGATGCAGATTCTGAAGGTCAGCTTGGCAGCTGCTCTGACCCTACTCTTATGGCCCAGAAGTGATTCCACCCTCCACTTCCTTCCAGTCCACCCACTCCCCAAAGGTGAGAGGAGCCAAAGATGGGTGGATGTGGACTCCAGTGTCACTGCCTTGTTGGAAGGAAGCCACAGAACTGTACGTTCTGAAAGAAGCTATTTCAAAGGCACTTCCCAAGGGAGTCCTAGGGGGTCCTCATCGCCATCTCCACAGGAAGAAGCTCAAGGTGAGGCCAACCTTACAGTGCTTCCTCTGCCCGCAGCATGCTGCCGGCAGCGCGGCGGACTCGGCGAGGCCACCCGCGGCAGTGACAGCTTTACCGGTATACCACCGGTCTCAGCCTGCCACTGCCCACCCACGACCGACCGCAATCTGTGTCCTCGGCCACGTACCTGCGCTGTCGATGGGCAGCACCGTCGAGCCCCGCGGGGGAGTCACCCAGGCGCCGTCAGGACTCGGCTCCGTCGGGGTCGCCGTCTCACAGCCCCACTCGTCCTCCCCATCCCTGCAGTCCGAGAGCTCATCGCAGCCCCACTCGTCCTCTCCGTCATCGCAGTCCGAGTGCCCATCGCAGCGCCACTCGATGCGGATGCAGGAGNACCCCCTCCCGCGCCGAGGAGAGCCGCACGCGAGGGCGTACTCGAGCAGCAGCCAATGGGAGCGAAGGGCGCGCGCGGGCGCCAATAGGCACAACGGTGACACGTGNAGCAGCGGGATCAGGAGCAGCTGCCTCTGCCACCGCCGCCACGCCATGCCGCCGGCTCAGGCCCTTGAGTCCCTCCGCTGCCCTATAAAGCCGGTCGCGCGCTGGCGGAGCGCATGCGCGCGGGACTGCCTTCCACCAATGGGATGCGCGGGAGGGCGGAGCGCAGGCGCGGGCCCATGAGGGGGTCCCTCCCGCCCCTCGCGCCAACCCGGGGCTTTCTCAGCCGGCTGAGGGATGGAGCTGCTGTTCTGGCGCCCCCTGGCGGACCGGCTCTCCACGGCCACCGCTCGGCTCTCTTCGGCCGCGGCCGCATCGACAGCTTCCCACCCGGGCACCGAGGTGATGCCGCTGCCAGCCGCCTGCGCAGTGGAACCACCTTACGCTCAGGCAGCGCAGGCAAAATGGAGTAACCAGCACAGCTCGCAGCAGCCATAGCCAGAGCACAGGGGACCTGTTGTTATTGGGGAAGAGTCAGGGTAAGAATGCTACAGGCAACTTGTCTCAGCAAAATCAGAGCATCAGGGCTTTTTTTGTCTAGGGATTGTTTGGCCCCCCTCATCCTTAAGTGGGGCCTCAGCTGTAGCTTACAAACTCAGAGCTTGCGTGCAGGTAATTCCATCAAGCAAACTTTACACTCAGAGCGTACTCAAGGTAATTTAAATAGAACAGAGAGAATAGAGGGGAGATAACCACAGCTTTAAATACATTTATTCACTAGCTGGCAGCAGCTGACAAGCTCCGTGGAGCACCACTGCTGCAAAACCCATTGCAGGCCTTCCCCTCAAAGTGCTGCTTTGTGACAAACTGTGACCAGCACATCCAGCCTCGTTCATCCTTACAGCTCACAAATAGGGCTGGTCCTTAGAAATTTCCCACTTCTTAAGTGGTGGTCCTGGTGTCACTGGTTTTTTCTCAGCTGCTGTCACTGCAGAGCCTGAACTGTGGTAGAGGAAAGGAAGAAAAAGAAAACAGATTAGCAAACAGTATATCAGATATGGATTTAATACAGGTTTTATTAGTGCTAGAGAAGTTTGCTAAGCCAAATTCCAGTTACTTCCCTTATTTAAGAGGAGATACAGACACAAAGAAGTAATTCAGCATTCTTCTACCAACCTTGGAAATCCAACACTGGTAACTGAGGAGTTCTGCATCTCTGGTGTAAGTCAAACAAGGCTTAAACCCACTCCACTCGAACAGAGGCAGCAGCAGCAGCGCTGCGGGACCGACAAGGTCAGACCCACCTGCCAGCCTGAGCCCCTGCAGCCAGCGTTTTCTGCGACGACGCGACCACGATGGGCGGGAAGGACTCTCGGCGTCCGTCCCGGTTGCAGTAATAGTTATCGGAGAATTTATGGCTGGGACCCACCGGGAGCCGCGGCGGCGGCTGTGTTCTAGACAGACAACGGACCCAGACCGTCAGTTGCGGCTGACGAGTCTCGGCGCTGACGCCGAAACCCGTAGCCCGGCCCAGCCCGCTGGCACCTCTTGGAGATCTCCTCGTAGCGCAGCGCCAGCTTGGCCTGGAGGTTCCGCTGTAAGGCAAGGCGAGAGCGGCTCACACAGTGCCGGGCGCTGCGCAGACCCGCGGGCCGCTGCCCCGCACCGGCGGCTCTACGGAGCCAACAACACAGGGCCCGGTAAGCCCGACAGCGACGGGGGCTAGCCTTACCCCCGCCAGGAAGTTGCGGAAGCGCTGGATGATGCTAGTGGCCGTCGCCATCTTGGCCGCTGTGAAGGGCAGCGGCCGGCGCGGGGGCTGCCGGGAGCGCGCGGGGCACGCCGGGTCTCGCGAGCCCTGGTGCTATATAAGGCGGCGCGAGTAGGCTGCGGCCCTTCCCCCGCGGAGCCGCCATGGACACGAGCCGCGTGCAGCCTATCAAGCTGGCCAGGGTGGGGCTCGGGGGGCTCCGGCGCTGGGCGGGACGGGGAACGGGGGTCGGGCGCTGATACCACCCTCTGCTCTTTCCCCGCAGGTGACTAAGGTGCTGGGCCGGACCGGTTCTCAGGGGCAGTGCACACAGGTGAGCGGCTGGGCCGGGCCTGCTTAGGGAGAGGGATTGCGGGGCCAGACCGCGCTGAGCTGACGCCGTCTGGGCCCGCAGGTGCGTGTGGAGTTCATGGACGACACGAGCCGTTCCATCATCCGCAACGTCAAGGGACCGGTGCGGGAGGGCGACGTCCTCACTCTGCTGGAGTCGGAGCGTGAGGCGCGGCGGCTGCGCTGAGCCGGTGAGTGCGAGGCCTCCTGGGCCGGCGGCTGCGGGCTCCCCGGAGCGCCCCGGGCCCTAAGCCGCGGTGGTTCCCGCTGCTGTCTTCCAGGTGGTGAATTCTCGTGGCGCTTACTCGGAGCGGCTGGCGGCCTGCTGCTGGGCCGGATGGATGGAGAGGAGCATGGCGGTGCAGTAACTGCAATAAAAGGTTTTTACAGTAGCTCCTTGCCTGGCACTCACTCACTCAACGAGAGTTTGCCCCACTGTGTCCCGGTGCTGTGCTGTATCCCAGCACTTGTTCATCTACCTTTTGTCATTGAGCTCGGGTGAGGGGACAACCTTCTTACTGCTGGAGTTATACAGCATTCTTTGTCATAACAGTGCTTTGCTGTTGCATTTTTGTTATAAAAAGGTAATTACTTTGCTTACAACAGTATTGATCTGACCTTTACAGTAACTGTTCTCATGTGTGTAACTGGTAATGTGGCACAGCTAAACTTAGCGGACTTCTGAGGAGCTTAATTACAGATTGGAAATCCAGGTTTGTACCAGCTTAGAGAGCACCAGCCTGCTGCTTCTGTCTGTCCCCAGCAAACCATTCTGTGAATGCTGCTATAAATATACCTGCTCTTTCCTGGCAGCCACCCACCACCAGTGCTTCTCTCTTTTTAGAGGAGTTAGTAGATTTGTCTCACTTGTTTCTCAGCTTTCTTTACTATTATATGATCAGTTAGAAAGGTCTACTGCTTTAGGTTGTTGCATAAAGGAAAAAAATAAGACTGAAAGGATTAGGAATGAGCCTGAAAACTCACAGTTGAAGGGCTGGTTTTTAAGTACTGGCATTTTCCATTTGGCCAAGAGTGACAGGTGGTTGTGGCATGCCTGAACTGTCAGGTCTGCAGCTCCTTATCTGTGCTGTCTAATGGGAGCGTTCATCTTTTGGTGTTCAGGACTTAAGATACTTTAGTGGCAGGTGGAGTTGAGAGTTTGACTGTCCTGAAGCTGAGGAGAGCACTTCTGGAGTGAGTGTTCACATCACTCAAATTGGGCAGATGGTGAGGATTGCCCTTAGAGCTGGCATTGAAAGAGTATGGGGTCTTTTTCCCCTCTGTGGGTGTTGTGCTCTGGTCAGCTCATGGGTTCTGTGATCTGGAGAAAGCTCTTGTCAGTATCTGCTTGTGCTGTTACTTGATCTAGTGCTTGATAATTTTTTGGGGTTTCAGGGCATTCCATGAGCCTGCACTGCCCTGATTCATGTGGTGCAGCAATGCTCTCAGGAGCTGGCTGTGAGTACAAGAAGTCCACTGTGGAACTCAGTCCTATGGCTGCTGTTTTTCCCCTACAGAGCTTTAGGAATGATCAAGGAGTGTTTGCTATGGCAGCTGACAACACTGAGTGGCCCAGGCAGGAGGCATCAGCTATGAGTCAGTGGCCAGACAGAGGTAAACTTACAGTGGGGATGTCTGTCTGAGAGCAGCTGTAGCCCTTCCCAAATATCCCTGTGGGGTCAGCCCATGACCATGTGAGGGTAGAGCTGTCTTTGCATCCCCACTCCCAATCTGAAGATTGCCCTTGAATAATGCAGCTTAACACAAGAGCATTGGGATAAGCCAAGGCTGTATCAAAGGGTCAGTCTAGTCCTGGTGTCCCACTTGGTCCTGTGAAACAGACCAGAAGACACTGGGATAGTTCAGTTGCAATAACATGAGCCTGATGGATGTAGGCAGCTCAGAAACCTCCAGGGGATGCAGAAGCATGCTCAGGGTGAGGGCTGTGCTGGGCTGTCCCTCTGCTGAAGCTGTGCTGGGGCTTTTGAGCCAGACAAGGAAGCAGGAGACTGCTGCTGGCTGTGATAATAATTCAAATTAATGTTTACTTTGTTTTATTTATATCTTAAAAATAGACATCAGTATTAAAATATCAGTAAACAAACCTGTGAGACCAAAGCAGTGAGTACAGAATACATAGAGTAGTGTAGGAGAGAGGGGCTGCTAGCATTGTGGAGTAACTTCAGTGCCAAGCTGAAGCTGCCCACTGTGAGGACTGCAGTGTGCAGCCCACAAGAAGTTTCTTGGGGTGCATCTCCCAGCTTGCAGCGTGGCCCAGACCAGGCCTGGGTGGGGCAGGAGCAGTGCTGGAGGAGGCTGAGCCATGGAGCAGAAGTGGAGGCTGCAATAGGCATTGCTTTTGTGGAGGCTTCAAAGCAGAACTGACTTCACATGCAGAAGCCTTTTTCTTCTCCCTGCTGGTCCTTACCTTGCCTGCTCTCACCCTGCCCGGTGCACACACACACATCTGCGACATACGCGGCCATCGCTGCAGGCCCTGTGCTGGCTCTCAGCCCTTCCTGCCAATCTTTTTCTCCTGGAGCTATTCTCAGCTGCTCTCCACACCTTTGGGAAAGGTTTGGGCTCTGGTTGCCTTCACAGTGGCTCTGAGACTTTAAAGTAGACTTTCAACAGGTAATTGCTGTCTTTCCCCTGGGACAAGGTCCCTGCTCCCTATGTTGAGTGTTGGCTGGGCAGTCTTGGGGTCCGTGACTCCTGGCCTCCTCCTGTCAGCTTGGCTGCAGCCCTGAGTGCCCAGAAGTTGTGCTCCTGCTCAGCAGATGACATCCCCAAGTGCCTCGTGTTGAACTCCATCATTTGACTAAGCAATATATGGCTGGTTTGTTGGTTTTGTTTTTTTTTCACTTTGTGTGCATGTGCTAGAAAAAAAATGCAGATTTCAGCCAGGAAAGGACATGCCAGAAAAGGGCAAATTTTCAGTCTGGAAGTGCTCCCAACCCACGTCCAAGGCACCATGCACCAGCTGGTTGTGTCCCCTCTCCCTTGCCTGCTGGGCATGGCTTCCCCAGGGACACTGAGCCAGTGCTCACAGCCCTTCTCCCTGCCACCAGCTCCACTGCCCCTGCAGCTGCCAGAGAACAGAAACCAGGTGCCAGTGCTGCTGGGTTAGTTTTTGCTGTTCCAGTGAGTTAGGGACTCAGAGGGCTCTGACAGCACAGCTCCAGTGGTCGTAGCAGGGAGCAGAGGGGATGGTGCATACCCCACCCCGAGATCTCTTGATGCTTGGCATCTCTCACTTAGTGGAGCAAAGTGGCCATGTGTGGGCTGCTTCTAGCAGTGCAGACAGGCAGGTGGGGCCCAGGAGTGATGCCTGCTCTAAGTGACAGGAGGGTGGAAGCATCTGCAGTGCAGGGAGCAGTTCAGCACACACAGGAGTGGTAGGTGAGGGGACATCAATTGCAGTGCTGGTGGTGGCTGACTGGCACACGACTGGATCCCATGGTCACTAATCTGGTTTCTTGGGGCTCCCAGGGCTCTTCAGGGCTGTTGGTGATATCCCCTGCTGTAGAGAGAGCAATCACAAAATGTCACCAGAGATGCCTCCAGTGACTCCTGGTCAGGACCAGCCAGGCTGGGTCCCTGCTTCTGGGGATACAGTGAGTGTGTGGCACCTGTCCCTGCAACCCTTCTGGGGAGCACCCTGTGACACAACCCTGTCCCCTCCCATGGAGCCACCTGCCCACTGGTGCAGCTGAGCCCTGGTCCAGTGCAACAGCTCTGTAGGGGACAGGGCAGGTGGCAGGAGCTGGGGGGATGGGGCTGAGGTACTCACAGGTGGCTGTGCCTTGGTGCCGTTGAGGTGGGCATAGAGCAGCACGGCGATGTCATTGTGCCCGGCCTCCAGCGCGATGGCTACGGCGTTGTTCCCGTCCTGAAAGGGAAGGGAGGACACTTGGGAAGAGGCCTGGGGACCCGCCGCAGGGTGGGCAGGTGTGCGTGGGCCGCGGTGGCAGAAGCTTACGCTGTCGGTGATGGAGACGTCGCAGGCAGGCTGGGCCAGCAGCAGCTGCACGGTGTGGGCGCGGCCGTGCTCGCAGGCGCACATCAGCGCCGTGGAGCCCTCCTCGTCCTGCAGGTTGACGTCGGCGCCGCAGGCCAGCAGGGCAGCTACCATCTCCTGCCGGCCGTGGCTGACGGCCAGCATCAGCGCTGTCTGGCCAGCCTGCAGTGCAAAGTACATTGCCAGGCTATGCCACCCACTCTGCTGCTGCCCCAGGGAGGGACTGCTCCTGTCCCTGAGCACCTCCGCAATTGGAGATGAGGTGTGGGTGAGACCTAAGAGCCCTGACACCAGCCAGGAGAAGTTCCTAACGTGATGCCCTCTGCATGTACTAACCCCTTCAGGCTTTGGAGTCACAGTCCTGCCCTTGGAGGAGCTGAGCGTGGCCCTGGCAGCTGCCTGGGGGTCAGGAGACCAGGTAAAGCTGGTGGCCCCAAGCCCACACCAACCTGGCTGGCCTTGGCGTTGACATTGCCCATGCTGAAGAGCCTCCTGACCACGTTCATGTCGTCCTCCTGCTCGACGGCTGCCAGCGCTGCCAGCATCAGAGCTGTGTAGCCAGCTTTGTTCTGGTGGTCCACATTACAGACCCCTGTGGGATGGGCAGAGCAGGGGCCTCAGGAGGCATGGATGAGCCATGTGCCTGGCTCCTGCCCTGCCTAGAGTGCCATGAGCTGTCCCATAGCCCCACAGGCACAGACTTGCTGAGAGGGTCCCCCTCTTAAATCTGGGCTCCCAAAGGACCGCAGTGGCTACCCAGATTCCTCTGCACCTGTGGATAGACACAGCCCAGGGCAGCTCTCCCTGCCCCTCTTCTCTGCCTGGCATGGCCAGGATGTGGCCTGGGGTACAGAGAGGGATGGTGGCAGGAGCTTGGGAACTGACCGGTGTCCAGCAGCAGCTGCACAATATGGAAGTTGGAGTGGGAGACACTGTAGTGCAGAGCTGTGTTGCCATTCCCATCTGCCAGGTTCACCACGTGGGCCAGGAGAGCAGGGGAGACCTCAGCAAAGGCCAGCAGGTGGTTGGCAACTGTGTCAGGGCTGGATGACTTCTGGCTGGACAGGCGGAACCACTCCTGCAGGACCAGGCTGCTGCTGGCGAGCTGTGGGCAGCAAGTGGGGCTGAGCTGGGCACTGCAGCTTTTCCTGGGGCTCTGCATACCCCACCCCACCCCTGCACCCACCCCCCAGCTCCTAGCCTCAGCAGGAAGCAGAAATCCTCCAGAGGAGGGATCTGGGAGAAGGCAGGAAACCCTAACCCCATGATGGGATGGCCCAAACTGAGTCCACGTGGGTTTGGGTGTCTGGAGCCAAGGGCTGTGTTCTGGGGGAAGATGCTGAGCTGATCTTTGCCTTGTCCATATTTGGGGAGAGCCAGCCCCAGGAAGGATCCTGGCAGGGAGTGGGTGAGCAGTCCCACCCACAGCACCCCACTCACCACCTCTTTGCTCTTGGTGGCACCAGGATGGCCCAGGTGTGTCTTGACAATGAGGCAGGCCTCCCGCATCCTGGGGCTCAGCTCAAACCTGGGGAGAGCAGGAGGGTGTCTGTGCCACAGGCCTGCATCACCTCACCACAACCTCCCCAGCCAGGGGCACCCTGAAGCTCCTGCAGAGGTTTTGCTCCTCTCCTCCATGCCCACGAGCTACATGGGCTCCCCATGCTGCAACATCCAGCTTGGTGGATGCACCTTGGCAGCTTCAGCCTCTGCCAAGCTGTGCTGAGACAAGCCTTAGCCAAGTGTGCTTGGGCAGGATTTACCCAGTTTTAGGCCAGATAATTTTCCTTTTGTTGAAAAAATGCCATTAAAGGGCTGCTTGGGTTATTTTTAGTCCCCTCCAAACTATCTCCTCCAGCAAAGGGGCAGCTGAGGCCTCGCTTTCCTCCTCTCCTTAGCAGACCCAAGAAGCTGGCAGGATTTTTTTTGCAGGAGCTGGAGATGCTTCTCATGGGCTGCACCAAAACCAGGGCAGAGGAGTGGGCTGGTCTGGTGCCAGCCTGTGGCTCCCAGCTGCATGCTGTAAGGGAGCCTTCCTCACTGGGCACTTACTTCTCCTTCACCTCCGGGGGCTCCAGCAGGGTCACTCCACTCTCCTCGCACTCCTGTCCTGGCCTGTGCTCGCCCTCCCCAGCCTCCTCCTCCGAGGTTTCTGTGTCCTCCTGCTCCTCGCTGTCGGAGCTGTCAGCCGAAGCCTTCTCAGAGGAGCTGTCCTCCTCCTCCTCCTCCTCGCTGGAGGTGCTCTCGTACCTGCACAAAGGGAAGATGCTCAGTGGTAACACAGCACCTGGCTGGTCCCCTCCAAGACCCCATTGCCACTGCTCCCCAGCACAGGGTGGGGGTGCTGGGGCTCAGGGCTGCTCTGAGGAGGGGGCCCTTGGACGTACTCCCCGTTCAGCACGCCCACAAACTGCAGGCTCTTCTTGCTGCCCTCTGCCTCGCTCCGGGGGGCACCGTCCCTCTTCTTCATGATGGACTTCAGGGCTCCTGAGGAAGGGATGGGTGTCAGGAGCCAGAGAGCTGGCACCTCCCCGTGCTGGCCCTACAGGTGCTGTCCCCATTAGGGCCACCCACCCTCTCCACAGGAATTTCCCATCCCAAACCCTGGCATCAACCCTGGTGCTGACTCACCGGCTGCAGGGCTCGGTGCAGGTCTGCCATCCCGCACTGGAGATGGGTCACAGCCACTGGGCATCATCTCTGGCGTGGCTGCCCTGGGGGCTGGACTGCTCTGGCATGTCTGCCCCACTTCTGCACTCTGCGCCGAGGAGACACTCAGGATGTGGCCTGCACCCGGTTCTGTCTCCTTGCTTGCCGGGACGCTGCTGCCCGCATCGGTCTGGCTGCCCTTGTCTTCGCGCCCGGCCACCGAATCGGGTCCGACGGCCACGTCGCAGCCCTCGGGGCGGCAGCTCACCCCGACGCAGGCGGTCGGTGGGCAGCACTCCACGCCTGCCTCTGCCGTCTGCGGGGTGTCACCGGCCGCTCGGCTCTGCGTCGCCACCGCCGCCTCCACCAGCGCCTCGGCCACCTGCGGCTTGGCTGTCACTTCCTTGTCGGCTCGCCCGTGGGGCCGGCGGGAGCAGACCTCCAGCCGCAGCTCCTCCAGCTCCCGCGTGGCCTCCTGCAGGTGCCCCTCCATCAGTGCTATCACCTCCTTCTGGTGCCCCACGGTCTGCTGCAGCAGCTCCAGCTCCTGCTCTGCCTCGCTGGACAGTCCCAGCGAGGACTCCAGCACCCAGACAGCTGCGTCCTTGCGCTCCCTCCCGCTGCCATCCAGCACACCGCTGCCCTCCTGCTGGGACCGGTAGTAGAAGACCGCATCAGCCATGTCCCGGTCCTCTCCCACCGCCACAGAGCGGCACGGCCTCTCGCCGGCCCGGGGGCTCCTGCTCGGCCAAGCCCTGCCACCCCTCTCTGGCACGGCCAGCTTCTCCGTCAGCTTCCTCAGCTCCGCGATCTTGCTCGTCCGCCCCTTCGCTGGCTCCACTTCGCCCTCCAGCCCTGCTCGGGCTGGTTCCTCACCCCCTGCCACCGCCTCGGAGCCAGAGGAGTGGCCGAACGCCTCGGCAGGCTCTGCCGACAGCTTCTCCATCAGCTTCGCCTTCTCCATCTTCAGCTCGCAGATCTGTGTCTCCAGGAGGGGGATGATTTTCACCTGCTCCTCCAGGTCCCGCAGCTGCCGCAGGGCTGCGGCCATCTGCTCCCGCACGTGGTGCAGTGGGGCAGTGCTGAGCCCTGCCGCCGGTGTGCTGCGCCCCGAGCTGCCAGGGCTCACCCGGCCCCAGCCCACCTGGCCCTCGGTGCCCACCGGCATCCAGGGGAGCGGCTGACTCAAGGCGCCCGGCGGGCCGCTGCGGGAGGCACCACTGATGTCCTGCAAGTGCCCCTGCTCCTGCTCCAGCCTCCTGCTTGTCTCCAGCAGGGTCTTCTCCACCCGAGGGTTTCTCACGAGGCACTTGCGGGTGGGAGGTGGGAGCAACCGCATGGGCAGCGGCGGCGAGACAGGGTGGGAGGTTGGCTTGCTGGGGGGCCCCCGGCCGTGCGGGGACAGCAGCAGAGCTGTCCTTCCGTCCTCGCTGGCCGCGGAGGTGAGCGACTCGGTAGAGGTCCAGGCGCTGGCATGGCTGCTGGGGCTGCGCAGGGCACTGGGCGGCTGCCGGGCCCCTTTTACCCTGCGCGGCACCTTCTTGAGCGTTTGGCCACTTTCGATGTCATCAACGTACTTGAGGAAATCCAGGTCCAGGAGGAAGCCGTAGGGAGTTTCCACTGAATAGGAGCTCTTCTCCCCATCGTCCTGGTCCCGGTACAAGAACGGGCCCCCGAGATCTGCAGGAGGAGAAGGATGGTTAGGCAGAGAGCTGACGGAGACAGGAAGGCTTTTCCAGCTGGGTTATACTGGGATCTGCAGCCCCCTGCTCCCCACCTCCCACCAGGATGCTGCTGGCAGTGGGCTCAGCAGATGACCCATCTCTGGCACTCTTGGTGGTGTTGGGTGTCACGGGGCACTCACTCTGTGCCAAGGTTGGTGCTGGTGTGAAGAAACCCGTTGGGATGGGATGGGACAGCTTGGTCCTGCCACTTCCCTCACTCTCCTGCTGTCCCTGCCCGGTGACAACCCCAGTCCCTTTACCTGGGAGTTTCTGGTTCAGGGGTGCAGGCTGAGCCATCTTCTCCCCAGGACGTGGCTGGCCAGGGGATCATCAACCTGCAACAACAGGGCCATGTCCAATGAAACTTAGCAAACAGGGGCCACTGAGTCCCACGCAGCCACAAACAGGTGTGCCCTGGCCGGGGGACACCCACAGCCACCCCCCACCATGTGCCGGGTCCCCTCTCCCGGTTCTGGCCACGGAGCTGCGGGGCTGCAGCCGAGCGGGCGAGGGCGGCGCTGCCTGCGGGGCTGTGGCTGTTTGCGCGCTTAAGGAATGCTTGGGCTGGGGCTGTGGCGGCCGCTCGCTGCCAGCTCCAAGGGTGCAGAACCGTGAGGCAGAGCCCGGCTGTGCTGCGGGAATGGAGCGGCAAGAAAAAAAAAGAGGCCGCAGAGAAGTTTGCTTTGGATGGAGGGAATTGATGCTTTTGCAAAGCCACCTGACAGCAGGCAGCTGCCAGCACCCCTTGGTCACTGGGTGCTGTGGCCACCCTCTCTGCAAGGGCTGAGCAGGGCCATGGTGCTCTGTGCTACCCACCCCAGTCCCAGGGGTGTCTTGAGGGTCAATAAGCCCCCAGGAGGGACCTGGCTGCCTTTCCCTGTTGATAACAGGGGATAAGGCGTGGTGGGAGGTGGGGAAAATGAAATGGGAACCTGGGAATGGGCATGCTGGAGGGCAGCCAGTGGGATGCAGCTGCAGGCCAGGGCTGAGGTCACGGCTAGGGGTGCTGCCAGCTGTGAGCATCTAGATGGGACCTGCCATAACATCTGGCAGCATCTAAGTGCATGGCCCAGGTTGGAAGTGTTCCTGGCAGGAGCAGGACAGGGGCAAACAGATCCCCGGGAGCACCCACTGCAGCTGTGTGCAGCATCACCCTCCAGGCACTCGCAGGGTGTCCATGTGGCAGGGATGTGGTGGCTCTGCCCATGGGCACGAGTGGTCATGAGGCTGTGCAGCTGTTGGTGGGCAAAGCATTTGGCATCAGGCTATTTTTGGAAGAAAGCAGGGGAGGAAGCATGCTGCAGAGGAAAGGCAGCTCAGGAACAGCCCTATCTGAAGCCAAGGCTCAGCACTCTCCAGAGCAGGGTGCAGGATGTGGCCGTGGCTGCAGGCAAACATTCACATCCATTCCCAGATCCTCTGCTCATGGCAGCCAGAGATTGCAGACTTCCATAGCAGAGATGCTGTGGCCACCTCTGTCACAGTGTGACACAGACAGTCCCTGCCTTGCACCCACTGCCCGTGGTGACGCTGCTCCCCAGCCCCAGCCATGCTGCTGTAGTCACCAGCCTGCAGGTCACCCTGACCACGCGGCTACCAGAAGCTGGAGGAGTAGCCATGGCACACCAGGCCAGCACCAGGCAGCACCAGGCCAGGCTCAGCTGGACACCCAAGCAACAGGACAGCCTCCTGCTGCCAGCGCCAGTGCATGGGATCGAGGGGTTTAGGCCAACCAGGCAAGGATGAGACACTTCTGACCAGTCACCAGGGCAGATCCTGGGGCTCTTCCACTCCTNAAAGGCAGCTCAGGAACAGCCCTATCTGAAGCCAAGGCTCAGCACTCTCCAGAGCAGGGTGCAGGATGTGGCCGTGGCTGCAGGCAAACATTCACATCCATTCCCAGATCCTCTGCTCATGGCAGCCAGAGATTGCAGACTTCCATAGCAGAGATGCTGTGGCCACCTCTGTCACAGTGTGACACAGACAGTCCCTGCCTTGCACCCACTGCCCGTGGTGACGCTGCTCCCCAGCCCCAGCCATGCTGCTGTAGTCACCAGCCTGCAGGTCACCCTGACCACGCGGCTACCAGAAGCTGGAGGAGTAGCCATGGCACACCAGGCCAGCACCAGGCAGCACCAGGCCAGGCTCAGCTGGACACCCAAGCAACAGGACAGCCTCCTGCTGCCAGCGCCAGTGCATGGGATCGAGGGGTTTAGGCCAACCAGGCAAGGATGAGACACTTCTGACCAGTCACCAGGGCAGATCCTGGGGCTCTTCCACTCCTCTGCCAACAGCTGATGCACTCCCACCTTCCACCTCCCTTGGGAAAGTCCCAGTTACACCCTGGCATCCTTTCCACCTTCCCCAGGGTCATCCCAGCTCCATCCTGGCACCCCTTCCACTTCCCCCAGGGTCATCTCAGTTCCACTCTGGCACCACTTACACCTTCCCTAGGATCATCCCAGCTCTGCCCTGGCACCCCTTCCACCTTCCCTGGGATCATCTCAGTTCCACTCTGGCACCACTTACACCTTCCCTAGGATCATCCCAGCTCTGCCCTGGCACCCCTTCCACCTTCCCTGGGATCATCCCAGCTCTACCCCGGCACCCCTTTCACCTTCCCCAGGATTATGCCATCTCCATCCTGGCATCCTGCCTTTCCCGTGCCACCAACTCTGTGTTAAAAGGGTCCCTGCACTCCCCCAGTTTATCTAATCCCTCCTGCCCCGGGAAGCTGCCAACTTCCTCCTCCACAAGGTCCTTAAGCAGCATCGTGGTGAGGACAAACTTCTCAGCGGGCTCCATGTGGGCTGTAAATCAAACGGGAGGAAGAGGGAGAGCAGCAGGAGCAGGGCCAGTGGCTGCGTTTCCTCGGGGGGAAGCGGCCAGCAGCTCCCTTCCGCCGCCCGGACAGACATTGTCCTGCCTGGGGCCGTGCCAGGAAGCGCTGCCTCTGCCGGGAGCCCTGCGAGAGGTCTCCTGCACTGCTTCTGCTTGTGGCAGAGTCTCCTTTCACCACCACTGCCATGCTGTCCCCTCTGCTGACCCAGGGCTGCTCTGCTCGTTCCCTGCGCCACCTTGTCCTGCCCCTTCAGCTGATGCCAGCAGATGCTGTCAACTGCAAGGCTGCACTGCTTGTCCCCAAAGCCAGGAGAGGTCCTCTCACAATCCTCCTCTTGGCCCCCATCATTTTTGATCTGACCAGATGAGCTGGATCCAGCTTCTTCCTTCACTCAAAACAAAGGGCCAGGCCAGGCAATGGGACCTGCAGGCTCCAAATCATACTGCATACTGCATACTGCATACTGCATATTGCATATTGCTCTGGAGGCCCCATGGCAGCCAAACTCTGACAGGGTCCCCATGATGTGCAAACCTCCCCTGGGGACCACACCTGGGCTGCCCAGGGCTGGGTGGTGAAGTGTGAGGCAGGCTGGACTTGAGCTGGAGAGGATGAGCCATGGAGGCAGAGGGCCCCGTGCAGCAGCAGCAAAAGGGTTAAGTCCCCACACCCTCGTCCCAGCCACTGCTGGCACCTGCTGGGGCGGCCACACAAAGCCAGCCTTGTCCCCGTCTGGCCGCCACCAGCGCGCCGCTGCTTCAAAGGGAAGCCGCTCTCCACCTGGGCTGCAGTCCCACTGGGGAAGACCATGCTGGCCACTTCGGCACCAAAGGCTGATTTTCAGCAGCTGTGGCTGCTGCCCTGGGCACCAGGCTTGGCCCTGCTAGGGTTGGGCACAGGGACCCACAGGTGCCACCTTCCTTTGGATAAAAAATCAAAACGTTGTTTCTAGCCCTGCTCTGTCTCTGCAGAGGAGCAGGGTGGGACCAAGTGAAGTGGAGGAGGAGGTGGTGAAGGAGAAGGATACTGCACAAGGACCCAGTTGTCCCTGTGGAGGGAGGGCTACTCTTCACCCTGGGCTTGCACCTCTGTTTCCTGCTCTTGCTGTCGTAGCGATGCCAACACAAGAAACCTGAGGCCAAAATTGGAGCCACTCAGCTCAACAACAATAAAAAGCCAAAAGCCATGCTGGGCATGGAGCAGCCTGGGCAAGCTGGCACAGCTCAGGTACTGCTGAGTACTCATGCCCCAGCCTCAGCCAGCCCCCTAGGACCCTTGGCCTTGTCGTTTTTGAAGCCATCTTTGCTCTGGGTCCTCAAGCCCCTAGGCTGGAGGGGACAGGCCTGACACAGCTATTTTTAAAGCTCCAGACTTCTTTGGGCCCTTTCCCTCATCAGGGGCACAGGTGGGGCAGTCCCACCCCGGCCTGGCCACGCGTGCTTGGCTATGCAGCCTGAGCCACTCCACCAGCATGGCCAGGGCTGGACACGGAGAGAGTTCTCACTGACTCTCCTCCCAAGCCAAAATAGTGAGGTCATGAGGAATGTGAGAAGAACAGAGTCCAGAGCAGCCCTGGCCAGCACGGCTTGATTTATCTCGGCGAGGCACGTTTCCCTCCGAGCTGCCTGCAGGAGATAAGCCCCAAAGCTCGGGGCCGAGGCAGTCCCAAAGTTAAAGGGAAAACACTGAGCTTCCTCCACCACCAGTGCCCTGCTGGGATTCAGGCTCCTCGCAGGCAGCCAGCTGTCACTCGTGCTGCCACCCGCACTGTCACCTGCCGGTGCCGTGGGTGGGTGCAGACAGGAGGTAACCAGGGCTCATCACACCTTTCCTGGCCACCTGTCCTGTCCCTGTCCCCGTGGCTGTACGGTGCAGCTCATGTTCCGTGCCACCTGCTGCCCCCACGTCTGCTTGCCCAGGCCACCTTGGCCACACTGCCCAGGCTGGGGCTGCTCGCAGAGCCGCTGGATGCCGTGCAAGTGGGAGTGCCAGTGCTGACCCAGAGCGGGAAAAGGAAAGGCTCCTTTCCACTCAGCAGCAACGTTTCAGGGTTGGGCTGTTAGCTCTGGAGCTGCCACTGTCAGCACACTTGGTTAGAAAGCCATGGGGGCTGCTTGGGCTCTCCAGCACCTCGGGGACCTTCCCAGGCTCACACAGCTCCTGGACAGCAGGCACATGGTCCATAGGTAGATGTGCTCAGGTGGGGAACTGCTCTCCGTGCCTGTCGCACTACAGCTCTATAGGGCTCCTCTGTCGCCACTAGGAAACATCTACCACTGCTCTTGCACCCTCATCACTGCTGCACACCAGCACTTCCACCAGCATCTCCCCGATCACCTCAGGGCTGATGACCACACACGCAGCTGGCAGAGCCCCAACGGCTCGGGATCGCCCTGCTGCGAGGACGTGCTGGGGGTGAAGTGGTTCCACTTAGCCCTGGGCACACACACACCTCTAGCTGCGGACACCCAGGGCACCGGGCACAGCCCCACGGCAGGCTCCCCATCTCCACACAGTGAGCACCCCGAACTCCACAGTCCCCCATGTGCCCTCCAGCACCTGCTTAAATTGCTCTGCTACACCCCCAGGCCTGTGGGGCTCCGGCACCTCGGAGTGTCCCCCAGCCCTGCAGCTTCCCAGTGCCCTGGGGAGTTCCATGGCACCCCCAGCCCTAACGGGTGCCCACCAGTATCCCCACCCTTCTGGGACCCCCACAGCACTCCCAGCATTCTGCACGGCCTCGCACGTCGAGGCATCCGCAGCCCAACCCAGCCTAGCCCCAGAGACGCCCCCGGAGATTTCCCGCCAGCCTGGCTGGGCGGCCCAGCCCGGCCCCGACGGCCCGCCGCCGCCTGCCCCGCTCTGGGCTCCGCCGGGTGCGGGCAGGAGACCTCGTCCCGGTGCTGCCCGGACATAGTTCCCGATGGGGAAAGAGCCCAGCCCCGCCCCAAGCCGGCGCAGTTCCCCAGCGGCCCCTCGGCGGGCCCCGGGCGGCGGCGGCTCCGGGGCCCCCGCCAGGCGCCGCCACCGGGACGAACCTCCGCCCCGCCGCCGTCCAGAGGCGCCGCTGCTGGCCAGAGCGGACCGGACCCCCCCGTCCCGTCTCCGCCGCCCCTCACCTCACCGCCCGGGCGNNNNCCCGGGCCCCGACCGGGACGGGCACCGCCCCCGGACCGCGCACTGCCGCGGGATCCCCTCCTCGCCCCGGCACGGGGGTCCCGCCGTCCCCCTCTCCTGGGGCTGGGGGCATCCCTGTCGCCGTGCCCCTCCGGGGTGGGGTATCCCCTATCCCCGTCGCCTGGGGAGAAAGGGGCATCCCATCGAGCCCAGGAAGGAGATGTCCTCTGTCCAGGTCACCTCGGGGGTTCGCTGTCCTGGTTACCCTGAGGAAGGGGTGTCCCTTGTCCCAGTGAGCCCGGGAAGGGCGATGCCCACTGCCGCAGTCTCTCCAGGGACGGGTGATTCGCTGCCCTGGTTACCCAAGGTCTCCCTGGAGAAAGGGGGATCCCCGGTCCGTGCCACCCTGGTGATGAGGCACTGTCAGCCTTGAGCTCAACACTGCTACGGGCTGGTGCCCTGCGGGTGCCAGGGGTCCAGGTCCCTGCTCCATCCTCCTCCTCACATCACAGCTGTGTCCCCCCAGCCTGCCTGGCCCCTGCGGTCTCGCACGTCCCACCCGTGCCTGAGAGCCCTGTGCCACTCGCCTCGGCTGTGCTCCCCGGGCCTGGCCCCGCTGCGTTTTGGCAGCCCTGCCCTGGCTTAGCAGCAGGCTGTTTGTCTCCTTTTCTTGCCAGCTTTCTTCCCCGCCTGCTTCGCACGCCGGCCGCTCAGCGCCGAGCTCTGGGCTGCCCTCCATCCCGCAGGGACCCCTGGCAGTTTCACTCTTTAAAGCTTGCCCTCACTCACGGCTCCAACCCTTTTCAATGCTGAATCCCTCAGCAAAGACTTTTGCTCCTTTTTCTCTCTTTTTCAGCTGCTGAGCCCCGCGGGTATTTTTCCAAGGCTGCCTCTTCTGTAACCACCACTCTCGGGAAGAGCAGGAGGAACAAGCCCTGCTTCCCGGCATCCCGCCCAGCTGCTGGCTGCCAGCTTGGGCACTTCCTGGGAAAGGGTCATCAGCTGGATGGAAAAACCTTAATAGCCTAATGGATCTACCTACACCGACAGACCTCACCCTTCTCCAACCCATTTACATACTTGGCCTCTCCAACATCCCGTGGTAATGAACTTGACCATTTCATGCCCTTGCTCTGTCTCCAAAGCAGGTCTAGAATAGCTTTGACTCACTACCTGCCTGGCAGAGAAATTGGCCTCTCCTCCCTAGCCTGCTCCTACATCCAGATCTGGAATGTAAAGTCTGGCACAGTGAGAAAAGTCCCACTGGTGTCTGCCTGCTGGCCGTGCCACAAAGCTTGTGCCCGGTGTCCCAGCTCGGAGCTCCACAAGGGGCATACAGTCAGGTCCTTTGCTCTCTCTTGGAAACCTGACAAAACTGTCACCAAACTGCAGTTCTTGTTTCCTCCTTGCGAAGGCGTGGAAAAAACCTGGAGGAGTTGAGGAAAAATGAGCTTGGGAAAGAGATGTCATGCCAGCTCTGCATGTGCCAGACCTTGCCCACCTGCCCACTGCCACCCCAGCACCAGGCCAGGGCTGTGAAACAGTGCTGAGGAGCCTTGAAGCACCAAGCACCTCTGAGGAAACAGAGACCTGGGGCTGCCTAAATTTGCTGCTGGAACAAGGAACTGTGGCAGCTCAGAGATATTCCCAGGTTAAAACTCTACAGCAGCCTTTGAACAAGGGCTGTGGAGTGGTTCCCTGTGCAGCTCAGACTCCTCTGGCTTTAAGCTCTTGTGACTGAGCAGAGCCCAAGGGACAGGTTCTGCTTCTAACGTTCATGGCTTTCTGAGGATGCTCTGCAAAGCTCAAGCACAAAGACATGGGCAGAGAAGTCACAAGAGCCAGACCATGTTTTAACCCCCAGCAGATCCCAGCTGTGCTGGGAGGCTGCATGGACAAAAGTTCTTCCCAAGTCTGGCATGCCAGCCACAGTGGTGCCTTTGCTCCAGGCTAGGGATGCTGAGCAAGGCATCCAGCAGCCCCCAGCAGCCCTGGCTGAACCCAAGCTGGGAGGCAAATGGCAGCTCCTGCTGCCTGCCCTGCTGCACCAAGCTTTGAGTTAATGAGCATGCAGCTGCGAGGCTGCAGAGCTGCAGGTGGCTGAGAGACACCTGGGTGCTCACTCCTGCTAAGGGTGTGGGTAAAGGTCAGGGATTGCCACAGGCAGGGACCAAGCTCTTGCACTCAACATCTCTCATCTCCCTGCACAGAGTGGTGAGTGGGGCTAGCCAGGCTTTTCCCCCTGCTGTAGGGGCACTTTTGCCAAACCCCAGTGTGTTCCTGCTGCTGCATTGTTGTAGTTCAGAGGCCTGGGACTCTGCTGACTTTCATGGCATCCTGACTGGGCCTGGTCCTGAGTCTCCCAAAGCTCTGGGACTTGCTGACTTTTCACTTCATCAAAAACACTACAGAAGGTTTGGATTTTTTTTTGGTTATTTTGGTGAATTTCAATCCTTTGCTCTCTGGCAGCCCCAGTTGGGAATGTGTGTGTGGTTGTGCCTCAGTTTCCCCATCAGGGCAGTAGGTGTGTGTGCTGTGCACCAGCATGGCAAGGTGCTGCTCTGCAATGTGCTGGGAGCAGAGCCCCAGGAGCTGGAAGTGGCTGCAAACTGACAGAACAGGCTGCATCCGTGTCCCTGCTCATACAGCCCAGAAATTGCATTGTGATGGCACATGACAAAACCCACAAAGCTTGGGCAGGCTTTCAGCTGGCCATGAGCAAACCTTTGCTGCCATCCTGCCTCACCCTGGTGGCCTTTGGATAGAGAGAGTCTGGGAACTGCTGTTGGAGATGCTGATGGGGAGAGGCTGCAGCCCTGTGTGCTGCAGCATGAACTGTCCCACTCCATTTGCTCCCTGGGCAGTGGAATCCTAAATGCTCTGGCACCCTGGCCCCTCCCTGGGCAGCAGGCTCACAAAGCCCTGAGCATCTGGGTCCCCTCTAGGGCAGCAAGCTCCTGAAGCCCTGGGCTGCCTGGGGATGGGCTGTGGCTGGGAGAAGCTGTGTGCTAGGGGTGAATATGGAACAGCAGCTGCTGGGGTGTGTTCCAGACGTTTCCTGCCTGCCTGAGCTCATCTCCGCTTGCTGCAGCTCCCCCGTGCCTGCCCAAGCCTGGCTTCTGCCTCCATTCACGCTCCACAGCCCCACCAACGGGCTGGCCAGGATGGACACAGAGTGAGACCCATGGGCAAAGGCTGCCCAGGGCTTTGCCTGGCACGGTGCTGGAGGAAGGTGGCATGAAGGCCTCCATGCTGCACACAGTAACCATCCCAGCACACTTCCCCCAGGCAGGCTCATCTGTCCCAGCCCGGCCATGGCAGGATGTCCGTCCTGCCTGCAGGAGTGGGCAGGAAGCTCATTTCCTCTCCTTGCTTCTCTGCTTGAGTCCTTCCTCCCCGGGATGTTGCAGCAAAACAAAGGATCCAAGAGTGGAGCTGGAGCAGCTTCCTCAGCTCTCCAGCCACGAGCAGGCGATCAGGACCTGAGGAATGGTCCTTGAGGGACTGCTGGATGCCTGCATGGATGCTGAGCTCAGGCCTGGCCAGGCTGGTGGGGAAGAGGCTGAAGGAGGAGGCCAAAGCGGGTGGGAGAAGTGGTGCCCCAGCAGCAGCACAGGCACCCCACAGGCACCTTGCCAACAGCCTCCTGCCTCACCATCTCCCACCACCCCATCACATCCCAGGGACTCCCTTGAACCTGATTCAGGGCTGTGCTGCACCACATACAGGGCACCTGCATCATCACACACTCACTGTGGACCCTCTGCTCCATCCCACTCCCTTCCCTTATCCCACTGACATGTGTGACCCTGTGGACCCTCTGCTCCATCCCACTCCCTTCCTTGTCCCACTGACATGTGTGACCCTGTGGACCCTCTGCTCCATCCCACTCCCTTCCTTGTCCCACTGACATGTGTGACCCTGTGGACCCTCTCATTCCCAGCATGGCCCTGCAAGATCAGCCCTGGCTCAGGGGCAGGGATGCCCTTGTCCCCTGTGTTCCCCTTTGACCTAGCTAGGCACAGGTGACCTTCTGTGCCCATGTGGCACCACAGACTTTTATCTCAGACAATATTTCCCCTGCCTGGCACAGCTCCCAGCCAACCTGGAGCTGCCTTTGCAGCTTGGCCTTATCAGGGCTGAGGAAAATGCCAAGCAGGCTTTCCAGGACTGGGATTTGCCTTGGCCAGAGGCCAACAGCACTGCAGGAGGGACCTGTCCCACCAGCTGTCAGTTTCCTGCCGTTACTGGGCCATAAACACGCCCCAACGGCCGTGGGAGCTGCCAGCAGGATACTCCTGGGTCTGGGACTTTCCAAGAACTTGGGTCAGAGTGTGCACAGCCTGAGGTGCCTCCAGATGTGTGACCTCAGCTTAAACCCAGCATCCCCTAAAAATGGGCATTACCCTTCTGGGGGCTCGGGGCTGTGTCCTTATGTCCACCTGCAGCCAAAAAGCTGCAAAATGTGTTCTGAGAGCAGATGGCCACAAACTGTCCCCACGTGGAGTCACTTCTGGAAAGGGGCATTTAGGGAGGGCATCTGCTCCAGGGAATTCATGAGACATTAGGTGGGTCTGGCAGGAGGATGAGCTCCAGGCTGCTGCCCAGTGCCCATGGGACATGCTTGTGTATAGGAGCAGCAGCCCTGGCACAGTTCCCAGAGTCCCAGCTCTCAGCAGAAGGTGAGGACATTGGCTTGTGTGGGGACAGGGATGCCCCATCGGCTGGTAGTGACATGGGCTCAGCTTCACCCACTGACTGGCTTGGGTTGGAAGGGACCATTAGAGGTTGTCTAGTCCCCACCTAAACTCCCTGCGGTCAGCAGGGACATCTGCAATTAGAGCAGGTTGCTCAGAGCTCCAAACAACCTGATCTGGAGTGGTGCCAGGCATTGGGCATCTCCCACCTCTCTGGGCAACCTGGGGCAGAGTCTCACCAGTCTGTGCCAAACATTTCTTCCTTCTCTCCACTCTGAATCTCCCCTCCTCAGCTGCTCCAGTTTGTCTCTTTGTTCTGCAGGAAAGGGCTGGGTGTGCACTGGAGGGACAAGCTGGCCCCAAAATACCTTCTTCTGGGCTCTCTGCCACCTAGCACGCAGCAAAGATGCCAGCTGAGTCCTCAAGACAAAGAGAGAATGTCCTGCCCAGCGGATGCCCTTCGACCCTGCCACTGCCACCAGCTGGCCAACCTCTCAGTCTCTCCAGCCTTTTCCAGCCCCCTCTGCCCCAGCTCCACTGCCCCCATCCTCGGAGCCCTCGGGCTGGCGAACCCAACTCCCTGTGACATTTGCAGAGAGGCCGAGACAGGCGGCATGTGTCTGGGCACACAGAGCACCCTTCTGCCCCGGCGCCCCGCAGCCAGCAGCTTCCCAGCCGCCGGGGATCTGGGGAGGGCCAGGGCGGTGCAGGGAGAACTTCCCGGCAGGAACGGCACAGATCTGCCATTGAAAGGCAGCAAAAAAGCCTTTCTGTGCCGCTGCCCGAAGCAGCACATCTGGTCCCAGCACACAATCGAGGCATTGAGTCAGCGACAGCGGAGCGGGGCCGAGGGGATGCAGCTTCCCTGCTGCTTACCTCCGCGGACTGCTTCTGAGCTTGGCTGCCGGTCCCGGCAGCACCTCGGGCGTTGCTTTCTGCTCTGGAATCTCCACCGGGAACTTCCCAGCCCATCCACTGCACACAAACAAACTCCCCAAGTATTGCACCGACATCACCGCCTCGAGAGCTCCTTCCTGGACAGCCTCTGCCTTTGAGCCCAGACCTCCTGGCTGGGGAGGGAAACAATCCTGGTGCTGGCATCCAGATGGGATTGTCTTCACTAGTGAGCAGAGCTGGAGGGTGGCAGAGCTACAGGAGTCCTGCAGATGATGTATGGTGAAGCCACAGAAACATAGCATGGCTTGAGTTGGAAGGGACCTTCGAGGCCCTCCAGTCCCAACTCCCTACCATAAGCAGGAACACCTCCCACTAGCCCAGGTTGCTCAAAGCCTCACCCAACCTGGTCTTAAACAGTTCCAGGGATAGGGCATCCCTCTGGGCAACCTGTTCCAGCGTCTCATCACCCTCATGGTGCAGAACTTCCTCCCAATACCCAAGCTAAAACTACCCCTCTCAATTTTCAAATCATTGCCCTTTGTCCTGTCACCACAGCCCCTTACAGTCTCTCTCCAGCTTTCCTGCAGACCTCTTAACTTGCCGGTCCAAGCTGACCTCCACCAGGGGGACAATGACAGCCCTGCAGGGGCACAGGGCGCAGCTGGGCATGCAGGACCTGCATCCCTCTTCCCTTGAGGAGCAGGACAAGAGGGACAGTGTGACCCAGCCCCACAGTCACAGGACATGGGGCAGGGGAGCATCCAGGGGCACTGTGGGCAGCTGGGATGCTGCTCCAGCCTTCCCAGTGCCACCTGAGGGTGGAGCAGCACCCATGGGTACTCTCCAGAAACACCTCCCCGTGAGCACGGGACCTCTGGCAGTGCTGGCAAGCAGCAAGGGCAGACACTGGATGCAGGGAAGATTTCTTAGCGACTGTGTTTGGGGGGTGCAGCACAGGTTTTGGGCACCAAAGCCAAGCAAACCGTGGAGGGAGCACGAGGCTGAGGAGGTGTCCCCTGATGTGGCTTCAGGGAGACAGGGAGCAAAAACCTTGCTAAGCGTGCGGGTGCAGGGTGCTGCAGGCTGGCTGGCCCCGCTCTGAGCAGCACAGAAGTGCTGTGGGGTGGTCCAAGGGTTCTGAGCCCCACGGTCCACAGGGGCAGAGGGGAGCAGGGAGGGGCTGGCTGCGGTGGGGAGTAGGGCACCACGGCAGAGCTGGGTTGGAAGGTGGTGGGGAGAGGTGTTGGGTCAGTGTGAATCCATGGGGATAGGGCTGGGAGGCGTTGGGAGGAGCTTGCAACAGCCAGTGGGAGTAGCTGTGATTGGATGATGTGGGACGGTAGGATGAAAGGGTGATGGGATGAGAGAGTGATGTGTGAGGGGTGGTGGGGTGGCAGGGAGCTGGGGTGCAGAGTGAAGGGTGACAGAGAGCTGGGGTGGCAGGGAGCTGGGGTGCAGAGTGAGGGGTGACAGGGCACATGGGTAACAGAGTGCTGGGGTGCAGAGTGAGGTCTTGCAAGGAGCTGGGGTGCAGAGTGAGGGCTGGCAGGATGCTGGGGTGACAGGGAGCTGGGGTGCAGAGTGAGGGCTGGCAGGGGGCTGGGGTGACAGGGAGCTGGGGGGCGGAGGGAGGGCGGGCAGGGGGCTGGGGG
>VWZE01025078.1:513-11984 GCA_013396675.1 Eubucco bourcierii | reverse complement strand
GTTGGGGCAGAGGTGGGGGCTGGCAGTATGAGGCTGGGGACGAGGCTGGGCTCTGGGGGTTGGGGCAGAGGTGAAGGTTGGTAGCGTGGGCTGGGGGGTGGAAGTGAAGACCACCGGGGGGGCACAGAGTGGTGAGAGAGTGAGTGCTGGAGGTGGTGAGGGGGGCGCGGAGGGGGTGTCAGCCTGAGGTGGCTGCTGGAGGTGGTGAGTAGCGGCTGGAGGCGGTCGGACCCTGCCAGGAGATGAGGACGAGACCTGTTCCCAGCTGATGGGACAGTGACAGGAGGGACAGGAGGCTACACAGCCTAGGACAGAGCAAAGAAGCTTTTTGTTCTCCTCCATCTTGACCTGTGCAGCCTCTCAATGGTTGCTTTCAAATTCTTGGCCACAGCAAGAGGTGACAAGGAGAGAGATGGCAGAGTCTCAGAACCTCAGCACGGTGGTAGTGGGAGGGATTATCCAGTCCAACCCCTGCTCAAGCAGGGCACCCACAGCAGCTTGCCCAGGATCACAAAGACTGGGTGGGTTTGGACTCTCTCCAGAGAAGGAGACTCCACCACATCTCTGGGCAGCCTGCTCCAGGCCTCCACAGCACTCTCACACCAAACAAGTTTCTCCTCCTGTTCAGACAGAACCTTCTGGGTCCCAGTTTGTGCCCATTGCACCCAGTCCTGTCACTGAGAACCACAGACAAGACTCTGGCTCCAACAGCCCCTTTAGCTCCTGCTGAGCATTGCTCAGATCCCCTCTGGGGCTACTCTTCTCCAGGCTCAGCAGCCCCAGGGCTCTCAGCTTTTCCTCCTCACAGAGATGTTCCACATCCCTTGGCAGCTTTGTAGCCCCTTCAGGACTTTCTCCAGTAGTTCCCTGCCTCTTGAGCTGGGAAACTGAGATCTGGACTCAGGACTCACAAAGTGGCTTCATTAGGGCAGATCAGAGAGGCAAGAGAACCTCCTTTAGCTTGCTGGCCACACTCTTCTTCATGCACCCCAGGAGACCATTTGCCTTGTTGGCCATGAAAGCACATTGCTGGCTCATGGTGCACTTCTTGTCAGGACTCCCAGGGTGGCGTCAGAGAGGAAGCAGAAGGCCCTAAACTGCATCTTTCACTCCGGAGCCTGCAGCACTGCTCTGCCCCACTCGCTTTGCTGTGCACCCTTGGGGCTGGCAAAGAGCCCCCAACACCTGTGCAGCACATCCCTGCCTGTAGGTGACCACCATGGCTCAACCCAGGGTCCTGAGGATGCTCCACCACCTACACCATCTCCAGCAGACCACCAGCAGCTCTGCAGAGCTAATGGTCACTTTTGGGCAAGGTTACTGCACTGCTGAGTTTCTCCCCCAGATGCTGCCCAAAGCAGTGGAGGGGATGGCTGGGAACAAGGACGTGTGGCAGCCCTTGGGAAAGCAAAGCTGGAGCAGTCTGAGTTGTGCTGCAGGGCACGGGTGCAGGGGTGCCCAGACATCAATCATTCAGTGCTGTTAATTTTTCATGGCTAAGAATGTCTGCAAGTGAGGAGCTGGTGCAGAGCAGGCTGATGATTAATTCAGGCAGTGACGCACGGAGGCGAGCGCTGGGCCCAGCCCCGCTGAGTGGGGGTCCTGCTGCTGGGACTGACCAGGAAACAAGATGGGTGGGCTGGAAAGGGACGGACCTGTCGTGGGCCTGGTGCCACAGGGTCAGCACTGCCACCGTGGCATTTAGTGGTGTGCACTCCAGGACTGGTAGATGCTCCTGCCACAGCCCTGGAGGTGCCACCTGTGCCACTCTTGGAGCATTTCAGGGGGTTATGAAGCTGGGAGGTGTTCAGAGCTGGGTCACCCTGCTCCAGTGACAATCTGCTTGGTGTTGATGGCTGAGGGCTCTGGGAGCCCCTCCGTGCTGGTGTCCCCTAGAGCCTCCACCCCATTCCCAGCCTGCAGCTGTTTGCCAGTAAATGCAAGAGTGACTAACAGTGTCCAGCACAGTGTGGTGCTGGGGGAGGTGCCCTGTCCATGGGGCACAGTCTACACCTCCTCAGCTGCTAGTGGCCACACAGTGGGGTGAGAAGACCCCAATCCTCCTGTGGTGGCCTTGGAGAGGACAAGCCAAATCACAAAATCGTTAGCAGAGTGTGAGACCAGAGAATCACAGCATGGCAGGGGTTGGAAGGGACCTCTGAAGATCATTCAGGCCAACTGCCAGAGCAGGATCACACAAAGCAGCTCATGCAGGAACACATCCAGGCAGCTCTTAAAAGGTTCCAGAGAAGGAGACTCCACCACATCTCTGGGCAGCCTGCTCCAGGCCTCCACAGCACTCTCACACCAAACAAGTTTCTCCTGTTCAGACAGAACCTTCTGGGTCCCAGTTTGTGCCCATTGCACCCAGTCCTGTCACTGAGAACCACAGACAAGACTCTGGCTCCAACAGCCCCTTTAGCTCCTGCTGAGCATTGCTCAGATCCCCTCTGGGGCTGCTCTTCCCCAGGCTCAGCAGCCCCAGGGCTCTCAGCTTTTCCTCCTCACAGAGATGTTCCACATCCCTTGGCAGCTTTGTAGCCCCTTCAGGACTTTCTCCAGTAGTTCCCTACCTCTTGAGCTGGGAAGCCCTGATCTGGACTCAGGACTCACAAGATGGCTTCATTAGGGCAGATCAGAGAGGCAGGAGAACCTCCTTTAGCTTGCTGGCCACACTCTTCTTCTGGGCAGCCTGCTCCAGGGCTCTGCCCCTCGCAGCGCAGCAGCTTCTGCTCATGTTTAGATGGAACTTCTGCATTCAAGTCCATGTCTTTACCTCTCGTCCTGTCACTGGGGACTGCTGAGAAGGTCTGGCCTCATCTCCCTACATCCACTACTTGAGTTAAGAGAGCAGAGAGCAGCCCCCCAGAGCAGGAGGGTGAGGAGGCAAAGCACTGCCCGGGGGTGCAGCGCTGCAGCTGACGTCCCGGGCGCGGCGCAGCGCAAGGGCAGGGCCGCGGGGAAGCAGCTGCAGGGCTGCGGCGAGGAGCGAGCGGCAGGTCCGGACACGACAGCAGCCTGCATGCGGCACAGCCGAGTCAGCCCTTCCGCAGCGCCCCCCGGCCGGGGCTCTGCCAGAACCCTCCCTTGGCAGCCGTGCCCACACTCACGTCCGAGCGTCCCCAGGCAGCTGCGCCAGCGGCAGGGCACGGGTGGCAGCTGGCACCAGGAGATGGAGAGGTGTTGGACTGGGGAAGGTGTTGGACTGGGGAAGGTGTTGGTCTTAGGAGGGTGTTGGACTTGGAAAGGTGTTGGACTGGGGAAGGTGTTGGACCGGGAAGGTGTTGGAGTGGGAAAGGTGTTGGACAGGGGTGTTGGACTTGGAAAGGTGTTGGGTTGGGGAAGGTGTTGGACTTGGGGAAGATGTTGGATTGGGGAAGGTGTTGGATGGGGGGAAGGTGTTGGACTTTGGAGGGTGTTGGGCTGGGGAAGGTGTTGGATTGGGAAAGGTGTTGGACAGGGGTGTTGGACTTGGAAAGGTGATGGACTGGGGAAGGTGTTGGACCGGGAAGGTGTTGGATTGGGAAAGGTGTTGGACAGGGGTGTTGGACTTGGAAAGGTGTTGGGTTGGGGAAGGTGTTGGACTTGGGGAAGATGTTGGATTGGGGAAGGTGTTGGATGGGGGGAAGGTGTTGGACTTTGGAGGGTGTTGGGCTGGGGAAGGTGTTGGACTGGGGAAGGTGTTGGATTGGGGAAGGTGTTGGACTTGGGGAAGGTGTTGGACTTGGGGAAGGTGTTGGATTGGGGAAGGTGTTGGGCTTTGGAGGGTGTTGGGCTGGGGAAGGTGTTGGACTTGGGGAAGGTGTTGGACTGGGGAAGGTGTTGGATGGGGGGAAGGTGTTGGACTTTGGAGGGTGTTGGGTTGGGGAAGGTGTTGGACTGGGGAAGGTGTTGCCATGCAGCTGTACTGCTGGAAACTGCCTTCCTCCAACAGCTTGTTGAGCCTCTAGGCTTTAACTTCAAGTCTTTGGGGATCTGGACTCCACTTTTCTACCTTCTAATTAAAAGGCAATTAATTTGGGATGTCTCATGTGGTGGAGGCCATCCCTGGAGGCATTCAAGGTCAAACTTGACGTAGCCCTGGGCAGCCTGCTCTAGTTGGAGGTGTCCCTGCTACCTGCAGGGAGGACGGACAAGAGGATCCCTTCCAACCTGGGCTCTGTGACTCTGTGCCCAGCGAGGAGCACCAATGCTCTGCTTTGGCTCTGAGGTTTTTGTGGCCAAGGCCTCTGCAAATGTGGCCTGGAGTCAGGCTGGCAGGGAGCCTGCAGAAACCTGCAGCTCTGCACGAGTGCAGAGAAGTGAAGTGGGTCTGCAAGTCCCCAAATTCCACGCACACAGCAGAGGAAGGAGCGGTAATGGAAGGGCTCCGCTTTCGGAAGGCGAGTTTAAATAATTGAGAGGAATAGTGAGGTGGAAATGAATGTGCAGAAGGTTTGGGGCTCCCTGGAAGGAAGCAGAGATGAAAGGAGCAGCCTTGCTACAATATTCATAAAGCTCTGAAGGCAATGGCACGAGTGCCTGGCACAGGGTTACTGCATGAGCTCGTCTCCTCCAGAGACCCTGGCCCGCAGCTGCCGCGGGTGTGGGAGGACGCAGCAGGCCCCGAGGTGCTTGGCATGTTCCAGGGGGTGCAGTGGTGTGGGGGCTGAGCTCTGCTCCCTAGAATCAGGTAACAGAAGGAGAGGAAGTGGCCTGGAATTGTGCCAGGGAAGGCTTAGGTTGGAGATGAGGAAAAATGACTTTGCTGCCAGAGTGGTCAGGGATTGGCACAGGCTGTCCAGGGAGTCCCCATCCCTGGGGGTGTTCAAGAGCCCTGTGGCCATGGCACTTTGGGGCATGGTTTGGTGGCCATGGTGGGGTTGGGTTGCTGGTTGAGTTTGATGATCTGAGAGAGCTTTTCCAACCAAGAAAATTCTGTAATTCTGTGATTCTTGTGGCTCATTGCTAACAGTGCCAGGTGCAGGAGGATGTCCCACTCCAGCCCAGCCCCAGGTGATCAGAGGACTCCTGCCCACCCCAGCCCCTTGCCCATAGTCATGGGCTTCATCCAGGACTTTTCCTTTGCCAGAGATAAGGAGCTGGGGAAGTCTGTGAGGGAATGGGCCAAAACCTGAACATTTTTGGTGGACCAGCAGCTGGGACATGGGTGCCTTGTGCCCTGGTACTGGGACAGGGCATTTGTGCTGGGGATGGTGTTGGGCATCAGTGCTTTGATGCTGGGAGTCAGCATTGGGCAGTGGTACTGGTACTGAGGAGTGGTACTGGGAATGGTAATGGGTATGGATCCTAAGTGTTGGTCTTGGTCCTGGTCCTGGGGATGGGCATTTGGTGTTTGACCTGTTACAGCCGTGGGGTGGTGGTGCTGGGTGCTGGCAGTGGTGCTTGCCCCTGCTTTGACAGCTCTGTGCACCCAGTGTGCCAGCCTCCCCCATGCCAGACATGGCTGCACTGTATGGGCAGCACTGTCCCACACACAACCCCGAATGCCAGGATCCTGCACAGGCAGAGGCAGCTCCTGGGCAGCTGGGACTGTTTCCTGGGGCCTTTTAAGCTTATCCCCCTTGGACTTTCCATTAGCACCTTGCCAAGGACCAGATGCATTTCCCACCTCTGATGTCCTGGTGTGAGCTGCTTGTCCCACCCCAGGTGGGAAGAAAGATTCCAGGCCCTGCTCCAGTGTGACTCCCCCTTCCTGGCATGGGAAGAGTCTCACTCAAGGCTGAAAGAACTGGCCCCAGCCTGAGCTTGCTGATGTGACTCTTCCACAGCAGCAGGGAAATGCTGCACAGACTCCAGTCCTTGGCCTGGGACTCATGGAAGTGTCACCAGGAGCAATTCACCAGCAAACAGCAGCAGTAGGGAGGGTGAACAGTGCTGAGCCTGCCCTGGGAACTGGGGCTGGAGGTGGAGGGCATTAGGAAGCTGAAGGATGCCTCTCAGAGCACAGCCCACGGTTACCACTCTGGCTGCAGGCAGTTTGGGTAAGGATTTTTTCTGCCTTCAGCCAAGCTAAGAATCTCCCTGGCAGCACTGACAACTCCCAGAATCTACTGCTTGCCTTGCTCGGGAGCAGGAGCTTGTGCAAACCACAAGGCCTTGGTCCCTCTTACATTTCTTCTTGCCATGTGCTCCCTTTGTGTGGGGGGAGGGGCCTGGTTGGCACAGCACAGCATGAAGCAGAGCCATGAACATCTGGAATGCTTTTTAGATAGAAGAAGCTGCTGTGCCTTGCCTGCTTTGGCTGCTAACTCATTGGTGAGGTCAGGCTTTGGCTCCTGAGGGATTTCCACCCCAGCACTGACACAGGAGGCTGCAGTTGTCCTCTGCAGGTCACCTCCTCTGGCTCATGGCTCCAGGTCATCTCCAGTCATGCTGCAACCAGTGCTGATCCTGCAGTGCATTTACAGCTGTGCAGTGTCAGGGAATCACAGACTCACAGAAAGGTTTTGCTGGAACAGACCTGGAAAGCTCTTTCACTCCACCCACCCTGCAGCCAGCAGGGACAGCTTCAACTAGAGCAGGCTGCTCACAGCCCCAGCAAAGCTGACCTGCAATGGTGCCAGGGAAGGGCAGCTCACACCTCTCTGTCTGTGGGACAGGCTCTCACCACCCTCAGTGCCAAACATTTCTCCCTTCCCTCCAGTCCAAATCTCTCTCTCAGTTCCAAACCATCCTCCCTTGTCCTGTCCCAACAGTCCCTGCTCTAAAGCCTGTCCCCAGCTTTCTGCTCAGCCTTTGAGCCCTGCAAGGCCACCAGAAGGGCTCCCTGGAGCCTTCTCTCCTGCAGGCTGCCCAAGCCCAACTCTCTCAGCCTGGCTCCCAGCAGAGCCCTTCCAGCCCTGCCAGCACTGCTGTGGCCTCCTCTGGCCCTGCTCCAGCAGGTCCCTGCCTGTGCTGTGCTGAGGGCTCCAGAGCTGCCCCAGCCCTGCAGGGGAGGTCTCAGCAGAGCACAGCAGAGGGGCAGAATCCCCTCCTTTGACCACTGTGCCAGTGTTGCCAATGTTCTCCACAGCTCTGGTGCCTGTGCACAGCTTTACCTGTGCTGTCCTGGGTCCCAGATGCTCAGTGGATGCATCAGGGCTGTGCTGCCTGTCTGGAACTGCACTTTTGCAGAGGAAACCCAAACAAGCTGCTCCCTTCTCCTGCCAGCAGGCAGAGGAGAGCTTTTGCCTGGCTTGAGGTGCCTACAGCCACTTCTGGCAGTGTTAATGGAAGGTCTGGCACGCTCCACCGTGGGCACTGGCACAGAAAATCGTCCTGCCCCAGTGGGGGCAGCCTGGCTCTGCTCACTGGACTCTGCTCTGCATCAGCACATTGCCCCCATGCTGCTCCCTGGGCAGCCCACATCATGTGAACAATCTGCCACATCCTGTGGGTGCTGCCCGTGGAGGCCCTGCAGGAGCCAGGCTGGCAGCAGCACTGAGGGGTGCAGGCACAGTAAACAGCATGGCAGCAGTGTCATGTGCATCCCATTCTGTTCTTCCTCCCCAGGCCAGGCAGTGCTCCATGGGGGTCTGTGGGTGGTTCAAGGCAGCAGGAACATTCTTTGTGCATGGGGAGCAAGGAGATGCCATGGGTGAGTTAGCAGCGATGGCAGCTGCCCAGCCAGGATGGTGCCAGGACGTGGAAGCAGGACCAAGCTGCAGAGGTCTTGCAAGGTTTGTCAGCAGCAAACTCTGGGCTAAGTGGAGATCTCTGCTGAGGCTGGGGGGGCAGGGAGGAGGAGGAGAGAGCAAAGCAGGCACCATCCTGGGAGCAGGCAGCAGGATTAGTGATGCCAGAGAGGCAGGAGGGCCATGGCATAAAGGCATCCCTGGTTGTCTCCAACCCCTGAGGCTGCTCGGTGTGCCAGGGAGCTCTGCCAGGCCTGGGAGAGCATCATGCTGTACCCCAAGGACAGCAGCCTCATGGCCCCAGTGTGCCCAAGCCCAGTTGTGGGGGCTGCTCAGCAAAGGAGCTGCTCTGCAGTGTGGCCTTCTGAGCTGCATCCCAGTGGAGATGGTCACTGGTGGGGTTGGGCTGCTAACGAGGTTCCTGAGCTGCTAATGAGGTTCCTGGGCTGCTAACGAGGTGTCTGGGCTGCTAATGAGGTTCCTGAGCTGCTAACGAGGTGTCTGGGCTGCTAACGAGGTTCCTGGGCACTTCTCACCCTCCTCCCACCAGAGGTCTGTGGAGAGGCCATGGTGCAGCTGGTAGCAGGCATGGGGCTGCCCCTTCCTGTCCCTGTGTCCCAAAGTCCCTGTGGACACCTCTGGTGTGCCAGGGCACCCTGGCAGGGTGAGAGCAGAGTGGGGTTGCACAGGCTGGGGGCATCCTCCTCGGTCAGGGAGCTGATGGGGCAATGCTGATGGCACAGGAGTGTTGTGACACCAGGGGAGGGAAGGGCACTGCACAGCTCCCTTCCCTGTGCTCCATCTGCCACATTGCCAGGGCACAGCCAAGGTGGACACCCCAAATTCACCTTTCTTCCCCAAATCTCCTGTCTGGGAACAAGGCCTGGAAGGGAGGATACAGGTAAGTGCAGCCAGGGTGCAGAGCCCAGGGCCAGGGCTGAGGGATGCCCAAGGCACCTCACTTCCATTGCCTGGGGGCCACACTCACTCCTAGCCTTCTGCCAAGGCTAAGTTCTGGGGCTGGGGGCCCTGGCAGACAGGGAGCCCTGCCAGGTGCCTCCTGCCAGATTTTTGCTGCCTGCCATGGTTCTCAAGGTGGCTGCAAAACATCCTGCATGCTGCCAGCAGCCCTTGGGCAGAAGCAGCACACTCAGAGTCCTTCCCTCCATCCAAGCTGGGAAGCCAACCTTGCTCCTTGGGTTCATCTTGGTGTTGAGCTCTTCCAGCAAGCTCTGCTCATGGTAAGCCTGACAGATGTGTACCCAGGGTGAAGGTGGAAGGGAAGGGACATGCAGAACCTGAGGCACAGTGGCAAACAGCCTGGGAGTCCCTGTTAATTAAGCAAGGAAACTGTGTCAGCCTGTCTGTAAGAGCTTCTTGTAGTGCAGAGGCTGCACTGGCTCCTCTGCCCTGGGGAGCAGCCTCACAGCCCCAGTCCTGCAGGGTCTCCTAGAGCAGAGCAGGGCAGAGGCTGAGCTCTGCAGTTTGGGGAAGGTGACCCCAGGGGCAGAGCTGGACCCAAGATGTTGGAGGAGGTAACAAGGCTTTTCCCAAAGCACATTTTGGTCTTGGGTGGTAAAAGTCCTTCCTAGTGCCCTGGCCACAACCCCAGCAAGTACTTTGTGCTTGGAGAGGGGCTGGGGCTGGGCAGTGAGACCCTCTGCCCAGGCTGCTTCTGGTCTTTCCCCCTGGAGGGTGGGCAGAGAGGTGTCCCCAACACCCCCAGGGCAAGCAGGTCCTGGGCAGTCTAATGATGATGGCAGCATGCTGAGGGCCCTGCTGATGAGGGGTTTGGTCAGACACTGCCTGCAGCGGAGCAGGGCTGCCCGGGGGTCTCTGCAGCAAGGGGAGCAAAGGATGGGGCTGCAAAAGCTGCTTAAGGGATTTGGAGTCTTAATCCCCATTAGAAATTAATGTCCAAATCCCTGGAGTGGTGGCAAATCCCACCCCAGAAGTTCATTTCTCCTTAAAGCAAAAAGGAACACAAGCTGCAGAGCTAGGGGCTGGCAGCCCAGGAGTGGGAATGCCCAGGGTCACCCACAGCTCCAGGCCACCCATGGATGCCATCTGGGGGCAACTGCCCTCATTTTTGAGCAGCCCTCGTTTATTTTTGGGCCACTTGCTCCAAGAAGGACATTGAAGTGCTGAAGCAGGTCCAGAGAAGAGCAAAATGGATCTGGTGAAGGCTCTGGAGCAGAAGTTTTGTGAGGAGCAACTGAAGGAACTGAAGTGGCTTAGCCTGGAGTAAAGGAGGCTGAAAGGAGACCTTCTGACTCTCAACATCTCCCTGATAGGAGGCTGGAGCCAGCTGAGGTTTGGTTTCTTCTTCCAAGGTACAAACAATAGGACAAGAGGAAATGGCCTCAAATTGTCCCAGAGGAGCTTTAGGTTGGACAGGAGGAAGAGTTCATTCCCTGAAAGGGTTGTCAAGGCCTGGCCCAGGCTGCCCAGGGCAGTGCTGGAGTCCCCACCCCTGGAGGGGGTTCAGAGCCCTGAAGATGTGGTGCTGAGGACCATGGTTTAGTGGTGCCCTGGCAAGGATTGGGCTGGGTGGTCTTAGAGGTCTTCTCTAACCCAAACAATTCTTTGATATACCCCCAGGCTGGGATGTTTCTTCCCAAGCTGGCTGAGCACTTCAAACCTTGAGGACATTTCAAAGCTTGAGGCTGGGATCTTGTTGTGGTGACCACCTCCATGATCCTGCTGTTAGTGAGTCCCCAGCATCCTCCCATACCTTAGGATAATATTTTCCTCTTCAGCAGGGCAGCAGCTGGTGTGGAAAATGGCCCTGCCCTGGGGAGCTGGGGCAGGCTGTGTTGCTTTGGAGGCAATTCCCAGCTGAGCTAGCAGAGGGCTGAGCTGATTTTACACATGGCTTCCCTTCACACCTCTAACGAGAGGCAGTCTTGGGGTGAGCAGTGCACATGGCAGCTAAATTGATTATTTGTTGAGGCAGTGAGAAGAGGCAGCACAGAAGCTGTAGTGGGTACCTGAGGCATCAGAAAAGAGCCACAGAAGAGCCCTGCCAAGTGCCTGCTCCATGCAAACCTGACTGTATACAGAGCCAGTGAAAAGGCCAAGGTGTAAATCAGCTTTAAAAGCTGTCTCTGCCTGCCCCTTCCCTGGCATTTCTGCCCCTCCACAGCTGCAGCAGCAGGGTTTGTCCATCTGCATGGCTGCAGCCACACAAATGTGCTGCAGGGACACTGGGATCTGCAGCACTGGCTGCAGGCTGAGCGGTGCTGGGGCAAACCCTGGGCAGACTGAGGCTGGAGCTGGGACTGTGCTTTGCCCTTTAATCCTTTTCCTTCCAAAGGGAACCCCTGACATGGGGCAGGGGGACTCAAGGTGAACACCTCCCTAAGGCAACTCCCAGGCTGGAAGGTGTTGCAGGGTTCCTGCCCCAGGGAAGGTGGAGCTGCATGGGCCTTGTGTGGTGCAGGACTACTCTCCTTGGTCTCTGCATGGTGCAGGACCCTCCGTGGTCATCACATGGTGCAGGACCCTCCATGGTCTCTGCAAGGTGCAGGACCCTCCACGGTCTCTGCATGGTGCAGGACACTCCATGGTCATCATATGGTGCAGGACCCTCCACGGTCTCTGCATGGTGCAGGACCCTCCACGGTCTCTGCATGGTGCAGGACTACTCTCCATGGTCTCTGCATGGTGCAGGACTACTCTCCATGGTCTCTGCATGGTGCAGGACACTCCATGGTCTCTGCATGGTGCAGGACTACTCTCCATGGTCTCTGCATGGTGCAGGACTACTCTCCATGGTCTCTGCATGGTGCAGGACACTCCATGGTCTCTGCATGGTGCAGGACTACTCTCCATGGTCTCTGCATGGTGCAGGAC
>VWZE01025076.1:54665-65379 GCA_013396675.1 Eubucco bourcierii | reverse complement strand
TGCCGCATCCATGTATCTCCTTTATCTGCACTGGTAACCAAATTTGCTGAAAGCACTTTTCCAACCAGAAACGATCCTCGAAGTTGGGGTCTGTATAATGACAAGTGTGTATAAACCAAGGTGAAATTCAGTAAATAAAATTTCTGCTTTGTACATAAGCTAAGACAGATTCCTAATACATTTTGAGAACAAATTGAGTAGCACAGGAAAAGCATGTATCATATACAACAGGTATTTCAAGTTTGTCAATCTTGCCAGCATCTAATCTCTGTCCTGACTCTATTATTAAAGTATTAGCATTGTGATTTTTAAATAATAATATGCAACTATATTCAGTTTCTGACATTGCTGTCTTTATAGCTTCTGGGTTTTGTCGTTAATTTCTTTCCAAGTTACTGTAAGGACTATTGCTTTCTATAGATCTGTCTCTTAGTTATGTAAGAGCTAATAGGGGCAGGATTTAAACTTAAAATTATCTTTGCTGCTGAACTTCTGGCACATGAGACACTCCGTGGCTTGAAAGCTCAGTGGACTTACATTGATTTGCAGAATGAAGGCTTGATTATCCAAGGAAGAGACGTGGTCTAACCATAAGAAATGCTAAGAAAGCACACTCCCAAAGCATTCATTAGTTACTGCTCAGTAATACTAATCTTATAATTTACTTCTAGAAGCACCATTTTACCATGCATGTATTTCCTCTTCGCAACTCCCTGAAGCTAGCAGGTGGCTACATCTTAATAATGCTTTGAGTGTTTTCAAAATGAATGGTTCTACAGCAGTGTGCACTGTTCGTATTGTAACTAATGATGAAATTCGAGTACATAATTTATGAGTACATAAATATTGCACCCTGCATGTTGGAGACAAGTGCAAGATGAGAAGATAAACCAATAAATCTGTTGCAGAACCTGTTCTTCCAGTGGAGGCCTGAATCTTTCAATATGACAATCACGGAGAAGCTACTTTTAGTCTTACTTAGACTGGAATAGAAACAACGTAGCTTTCCCTCTATACTTGCATTCTCTTTAAGGATGCTAAAGAAAATAAAGTCATCTTCCTGTAACTTTGTGTTCTTCACTTCCAGTCTGCCCATGAAGTAACACTGAAATTACTCCAAATTATTTGTGGCTGTACTCTCACCATGACCACTTCCACAGCCAAGCGGATTCATTTGTTTTCTAGACTCCACTTCAAACATCAGATATAACTTCTTGACTTTCGCAGTCATTTTTGAATCACACTGCTGCAGCTCAGGTTGTTACTCTGGACTGAAACCACCGCAGTTTTCCAATTTTTTTATATCTCAATATGGCAGATAAATAAAGCATTATTTTAAGACAAATTTTTATGTCTTGAGCACTTCTCAGAATTCTTTGTGTTAATGCATTGATTTTGGTCATTGTAATGGAGGAGTAATTATTTACTGTGGAGTAATTATTTACTGTGAGATTATATTTATAAAAATATTAATATGGTTTATTCATATTAAATATTCAGAACTCATGGCACCCTGATAACCAATTTAATAATAATAATAGGTTCTATGCATCACTTATGGAAACTTTATATACAGGTTATAAAGGAGCTAGAAATAACTAGTAAATACATACATTAATTGAACTCGATTAAACTGGAAGAGAAGGTTTTGCGGTTAGTGAACCACTTGCGGTCAATACACCGCTTGCTCACTAGATGGATCTCCTCTGCTTATGGCAGAAAGCAATTAATGATTACAAGAGGCTCTTGGGTGTATTTACTCACAAGAAATATTATCCAATAATACCCAAAGCTTGTGGTGAGTTTGCTGTCAGTAGCTGTTAGAGGCTTTGGAGTTTCCCCAAGCTTCTGAGTGCTGGAGAAAGGAGGCAGACAATCTCTGACCTGGTTCTGGCTCTCTGGATGATCAATGTTATCTCCAGGGCTTCCCTTCTTGGCAGGCTGCTTCCAGGTGCAGGCAGGATGTCTTGTGGTGTGTAGTCTCAGCACAGATAGAGCAGATATAATAGTGGAGCATACATATAATAACAGACACACCTTGTAATGGCAAAGCGCATGCTGTGCTCTCTGTTTATCTTCTTTTATCCATACAGCCCAAGACTAATGGGCCTTTGGACACACAATAGCCAATCAGAATGGCAGTTAGCCAAGCTCGACCATATTAGATGAAGCCACAGGCTTGCTTTACCCTTTTTAGGGTGGAACGCGGGCCTTGCACAAGGCAACCATGTGCACCTTGTTTACCGCAGGATCTGGGCAGGCCACAGACCCCAGACTTAGTGGCTCCAGATTCTTTGTCCTCTTTCCCACGGTTGCTCCCGCAGTTGCTTCTGCACCTGGGCAAGCCAGGACATGTACAAGCCTATTTTGGCCTGCTTAGGCCTACCACTACAGTCATGTCACATGGAGAAATTTGTGTGGGGGAAAACAGACATTGGTTTATTATACATAGATTTGGGAAGATTCTTGTGCAGGAGGGGAAGTGGTATTGAAAGATTTGCTCCAGATTACACAAAGTACAGCTCATAAAATGGAGATATCTTCAAAACCTAAGGAACAGTTCTCTGAAAAGACAAGTAATTTTCCATTTCTTTTCTACATTAATCTTCTTGAAAGTCAGTCAAATAGACATGGCATAAGTATATTACGGTATTTCCCTTGTGGTTTCTACAAAAATAAAAAATAATGACAGCTTCAGTGTTTGGAATTATATGTATGTAACTTTTATTTAGATCAATGTTTTCTGAGGCTTCTCTACACAGAAATTAGTGAGCTAGGACATGTGTGCGTTATAATGTGGTATGAAGTATTGCATTCTTCTGTTATCTATAACTGGATAGTAGGTAATTTTGTCATTCCTTCAGCTTTGCAATAAGGTGAGAGCATACTTATGTCACTTGGAAACAACAAAGTAATGACACTCCCACTCCTTCTTACTTAGGATTTTTGTACTGCAAACCAGAAAACTAAGAGAATTTTTTTACAGGTCTCATTTTTAATTTCATTACCATCATACCCTAAAGACCTGTACTTTAATATGAAAAAACTGAGATGAGGCTACATGTACAAATGGTTAATTTGATTTTTAAAACCTGTAACAGCTGTAGTTTAATTTACTGAAAGCTTGACAGATTAATCAAACTGACATTTTTTCCCAGGACTGAAACCCTGTTGAGCACAGAGAGTTTCCTTAAACTTCCAAGTATCTACTGTACAATCCAAAGGAAAGGATTTCAGGCAGTGTATTGACTGACTTTGTATTGAATGGAACAAATTCTGAACGTTATTGGTATAGTTCTGATAACCATAGCCATAATTTGAAGTTGATTTACTTTGTAATGAGGACTGTGACTAACAGGACACCACAGTATAGACTACTTCAGTGACACTCCTCACAGTGAAGATACCTTATTAATACTCTCTAACTTGTGTTTACTATCAATATATATGCAGGATTTAATCTGAACCCCTAAATGACTGCATAAATTTCAGCCTTAGCTACATGTAAGACAGTCTTTATCCACTTAAAACTCAGGGCGCTGATATTACTAAATGCATATGAACCCGCACTTTCATAATGAACAGATGTTCATGACAATGCATGTTACTGGCAAACTGTAAGAATTCTGTGCACTTTCATAGCAGTTCACCATTATGCTGTGATAAGTTTCAATTAGGAATTAGGGTGCGAGTGTTTTGGTGGGGCTTTTCTACTTTTAATTTAACAATATTCTGAATACAATAGAATTTTGATAGTATCTGTGGGAATGAGGCAGATATTATGAAGGCAAACAGAAATAAATCCAGGAAAATAGAATCATGGAATTGTAGAATTGTCAGGGTTGGAAGGGACGTCAAGGATCATCTAGTTCCAAACCCCCTGCCATGGGCAGGGACACCTCACACTAGATCAGGTTGACCAGAACAAATCCAGCCTGGCCTTAAAAACTTCCAGGGATTGGGCTTCCACCATCTCCTGGGCAACCTGATGGTTCCCTCATGGTGAAGAACTTCTTCCTAGCATCCGATCTAAATCTACCCTCCTCCAGCTTGGATCCATTCCCCATAGTTCTCTCACTACCTGACATCCTAAAAAGTCCCTCACCACCTTTCTTGTAGGCCCTCTTCAGATACTGGAAGTCCACAATAAGGTCACTGTGGAGCCTTCTCCTCTCCAGACTGAACAATCCAAACTCTCTCAATCTGTCTCCATAGGAGAGGTGCTCCAGCCCTCTGATCATCCTCAAGGTCCTTCTCTGGACACACTCCAGTACATCCATACCTTTCTTGTAATAGGTGCTCCAGAATTTGACACGATACTGCAGGTGGGGTTTCACCAGAGTGGAAGGGGAAAATCACTTCCCTCAACGTGCTGGCCCCACTTCTCTTGATGCAGCCCAGGACACAATTAACTTTCTGGGCTGTAAGTGCACCCTGGTGGCTCATGTTAAGCTTCTTGTCTAGCAGCAACCNTCTGTATCAGTGCTTTGGGTTGCCCTGTCTCAGACCTTGAACTTTGTCTTGTTGGACCTCATCAGGTTGGGTAGGGCCCACCTCTTCAGCCTATCAAGGTCCCTCTGGATGGTATCCCTGCTGTCCAGCATGTCAGCCACACCACACAGCTTGGTGTCGTCAGTGAACTTGCTGAGGGTGCACTCAATGCCACTCTCCATGTCACCAATAAAGATGCTAAACAAAACTGGTCCTAATACTTACCCTTGAGGGACTCCACTTGTCACTGGTCTCCATNAGTAGATGATGTCAGTTGATCATTCCTCATCTATTAATGTTGTGACTTGTCATAGAAGGCCACCAGGTTTGTCAGGTACAATTTGCCCTTGGTGAAGCTGTGTTGGTTGTACCAAATCACCTCTTTGTTGTTCTGCTTCAGCAGTGCCTTCAGGATGATCTGCTCCATGATCTTACCTGGCACAGAGGTGAGACTGACTGGCTTATAGTTTCCTTGATCATCCTTCATTCCCTATTTGAAAATGTGGGTTATGTTTCCCCATTTCCAGTCATGGGGACTTCCCCAGACTGCCATGACTTTTGGAATATAACAGAGAGTGGTTTAGTGACCTCATCCACCAGTTCTCTCTGTACCTATGGGTGTATCCCATCAGATCCCATGGACTTGAACACTTTCAGGTTTGTCAGATGGTCACAGACATGATCTTCACTCACAATGAGCAGTTCTTTCTTCCAGCCCCTGCAATCATCTGCGATGACTCTGGGAGTGTGGCTGGAGCCCTTGCCAGTGAAGACTGAGGTAAAGAAGTCATTGAGAACCTTGGCCTTACCCATGTCACTTGTAATAAAATTCTTTCATGCATATTTTGTGTTACTCTTCTCTAAAATTAGGCAGCTAGGTGATACAGCATTACCAAATTCCACAAATTCAGTGTGAGAGAATTAGCAAAACCAGAGTAGCTCTGAAAGATGCTGAAAACAGTCCAAAAAGCTATATAATAAATACCATTAAAAATATATATATTTTAAAATACTGTATTTAGGATATTCTTTAGCAGCTAGAAGCACATGATAGGTTTTCTGGTAGGTATTCTTTAGGGGTTTTGTATTTTAATTCTTGATTCTTCATCCATCATGACTCTATTTTAATTTTATCTATTATTAAATATAATAAATAAAACATGGGAAGACATTTACATCCCATTGTCTCCTATTTTAGGTTTGTGAATATACTCCGGGGTTCATTAAATCATACAGCTTTTTTATATAATTGCATCAGAGCTTCAGAAATGAGTTTTATATTCTGCCAACACTAGAAAAAAACAAGAATTTTAATGCTAGAGAGAAGGTATTCATGCCAATTATGGCAAATGGTTGTCAATGGAAAAACAGCATGAAAAATTTCCAAAGATGTGCACATATAATTAAATGACAAAGACTAATATGAGGCTTCCTTACGTTATTAACGAAATAGTAAGTGGAAAAAAGTACCTATTTTGTCTGTGGCTAGAGAATACTGAAAGGGAAATCCTCACCCAGCTCAAACCAAGAGGATCTGTGTAACTTACTGGATCTGTAACTTAATTAGACACATTTTAAGTGGATATTGAAACATATGCAATGCGATCCTGTTATGTCTACTGTTTGGCTGAGTTTCGTCAAGACATCTCTACAGCTCACTACTAACATGAATTATATCTGCCCAAATCAAATGAACAACACCAGCAGGAAGTCTGAATGTAATTGCTGTTCTCACAGGGCCTGTAGGCTCCCATGTTCATACAATTCAATTAGTTTTCTCCCTCTTTGTCCCCTGTCTGAAGCAGTAGCATCTGCAGAGAACACTGCAGCTTGTACAGCTCTGCCAGTGCATGCTTATAGTTTGTTAGCCTGGATTTAAACTAAGAAAATGCCTAGAAAGGCTTCCTGCAAATATGCCAATAGAAAATATGTGTTAAGATGACATCACACTAGCCTGGCATCATGGAGCTTTCTGTAAAATGTAAAGTTATGCGTTATGAAAAAAAAAAAAAAAAAAAAAAAAAAAAGGATGTCAAACAGAGAAGTGGTTGCTTGCTTTGCTTCATGGTAATCAAGTTGGAGAACATTTTGATAATTTGAGTGTGCACTGGAGGTGGGGTACTCATTTGCTCTTGATGTTAATGAAATCTCAAAGATTACTAAGAGAGTAATTAAAGCGTTAATTCCAGGAATGTGAATAGAAGTCATGAGATGCTTCTAAGGTCAAAGTGACCACAGATAGGTGCATTTATCTGTATCTCCCACATACTCTTGTCTGAACAAAATATTTCCCTTGCCTCACAATAAGCCAATAAATGGAAAAGATGCAGTCAAATTCAATTACTTTAGCACAATTGTAATTCTGTTACGGCTTTATCTGTATTCAATCATTGGGCGCCTTAAAGGAATCATTGTGGTCTGTTACTAATTTGAAGACTGGGCTGTTTGGGTATCAGCCTAATAACTTTGAAGGTTCTGGTCTTCGTTAAGGAACTCATAATAGGTATGTGAAATACAAGCAATTCCAACATAGACTAAAAGGTCAGAGACAGATAGTAGTAAAAAACAACCAAACAACCAACCCCCACCACATAAAAACAACAAAAAAACCCAACAATCCCAAACAAACCCCACAAATGAAACAAAACCAACCAACCAATGCCCAAAACAAAAAATAACATCCCCCCCAAAAAAACCTAAACCCACCAATTAAAAAAAAAATTATAAAAAGGTATCCATCATTCCCAACATTTGAAGTGCCTTGCAAGGGAAATAAAATTTCATGCAAATTGGGATACTTCATGTACTTTCTGAGAATTTCTTCCAACGTTTAATTCATATAAGGTCACATTATCCCTTTTAGCTTCAGAAATTAGGACTGACTCAGTCTTCATTTTGGAGAAGGACTACTATTTGAGAAACTAGTGATGTAATCTACTTAATCAATGTACTTTTAATATTTATATATTCAAAGAAGGCATTAACTTAAAATACTAGTTAAGAAGAAACAAATAGAATTTATTTCATTAAGAATCACCACCACTATGAGACCTGTTTTCTTAAATAAAGTGGTGGGATTGCTTTGTTTCTGTTATTTTTGCCCAGTGTAACAAATCTATTCCTTTAGCTGTGAACTAGATAGTGAAGAGGCAATCCAATTTATATCATGAAAACAGGCAAAAATTTTCCTATCAAATCAAAATTTAAAATTTCAATACATGTCTTTTGTTATGGCAGTGCCCATTGAAATTTGGGGTTTTTTTTTAATCAACAAGAATAAAAATACTCTTCTATCTATCCTTATGCTAGCAGATAAACTAGAAGATGAATTGTAGAAGGGAAGACACCCTTCCCATTAATAACATATTAACCTAAAATCTCTTTTATTAATTCAAATTACATGCAGAAGGATGAAGTCATGGATAAGTAAGAAAGGTAACCCATCTTGAAGTCCATATAACACCATATTTGAAGTTATATTATCAAAATACCATGACAAAATTCAAGTTCTTTTAAGCATGGATAAATCTATCACATTATCACAGACAATCATGATTCTACAAGAAACATTACATTAATACATTCGGAATTAACATTACTGCCTAACCTGGAACCAAATGATGCCTTAACCTAAAGAACATACTGCTATTCCTAGTTCACAATGATAACCATGGCCTTGAAGGCATTAGCAGCTAACTCCCACAGCTACGGCACAGCGTTCAATATGACATAATCAGCCCTGGTGTTCAACAGCATTGCTGGGTTTTAGTGGATACTTCTTCCCTTCTCAACACTCTGGCATCAGGCCATCTACTCTGGATACCTGCAAGTCCTTCCCTTCAGTAGGATTACAAGATGTCTGAGCTTAGTTTACCATGACCTAACCCTTTTTCTGCCCGTAAATTGTGTCTAAATAGAAAGTACAGACATTGAACTGAACCTTCCATGCATGTGGTTGTTTAGTTGAAGTGCCAATTCAGACCAGTCTACCCAACTCCATGAGTACCTGTCACGGTCACTGTGGATAGGCAAAAAAACCCCGTTGCCAGTCACATACAGTATATGTGGTCTATGCAATTGTGACAAACACAATGTCTGCACAGATGAAACTTGCTCTACATGCTCAGGCCATCAGTCAGGAGTGTGAGCTGCAGGTCTCACACCCATCAAGAGTGCCTATTCCCCTGACTCTACATACACTTTGTCAATAAGCGTTGTTCTCTCTAGACCTTAAGAGGATGCGTAGACTTACTACAACCTGTGCCAAATCTTACTGTCCATATTCTCTGTTTAGACTGCAACATTTCCCACAGAGAGATTGTCGCCCAAGTCTCTTCTTAGTACAGGGATGTCTGTTATTCCCAGCTACCACAGTGCTGCAGCCCTCTGCAGCATTAGCTGTGGGCAGCAATTTCTCCATCCAGATTACACCGTAATTCTGCAAAGATCCGTCTCGGCAGGGGAAGCTGAAAACAAACCGAGTCGACAACTCAAAGGCCACAGCTCAGCGGTTTAAGTGAGAGCATTAGCAGCCTTTCACTTGCCTGGCAGAGCGAGGGGCACAAGGCCCTCGCTGCTCAGGCGCTGGTCCCTTCTTGAAAGAATCTCGCCGGCGCGGGCCAACAGCACCACCGCGCTTCATCCGTCGGAAGCTAGAATATTGCAGGGTCGGATACCTGCTAATAGCATGGATACTTGGCATCGAAGAGCGTTTCCGCGATTTAAACGTATGACCTGATAAATACTTAAAAAAACTCTAAAGCTAAGTTAGCCGTGGCATGGCTAATGGGTTAATTAATAACCGTTTACGAGCAAAGGGTAAAACATCTCCCAACAGACCACAGCACGCAGGGCAACCAGCCTGTGCGGTCAAGGCTTCAGGCAGCGAATGCAGTGCGGAGCATCGCTGGGACAGGACCGTAGGGCCGAGCCGTAAAGCTGAAGCCGGAAAGCTGCAGGGTCACGAAGCAGAGCAAGTGACTTCGGCGTAAGGAGCAGCTGCGGGAAGAGAGCGGGACACACGGCATCCACGTACCGCGTTCCCGGAGACGGGGCGCGGGAAGGGGCGGTCAAGGAGCCTGTCCCGGCCGCGGCACCAGGACTGCCTCCGGGACTTATCGAATCAGTCCCTCCGCCGTTTCGTCCCTCAGCGGCCGCCTAGGGGCCGTCCCTGCCCTCCCCGTTGCCCGCGGGCTGGCCCGCACACGCTTTCCGCGGCCGAGGGCGGGCCCAGCCGGCCGCGAGGTGCAGTTCCGCCTCGCCGTGCAGAGAGCAGGAGCGGGCTGCTGCGCCGGGAAAGGTCGGAAGAGGAGCAGCGCGGCGAACGGGCTCGCCATGTTGGTGGTGGTGATGGGCGTCAGCGGCTCGGGGAAGTAGGTACCGGGCAGCCGGTGGAGCGGAGCAGCACCGGAACGCCGGCGGCCGCCCCCGCTGTGGGGCTACGGCTCGGCTCTGCCAGAGGTTTCCGAAGGCTGCCCGAGCAGGGGTCCTTGCCCAAGGGCGGGAGCGATTGTAACCGTCTCTCTATGCTTCCCCGCAGGACCACGGTTGGGTCACGGCTGGCAGCGAAGGTATGGCAGTGTTTCGCCTCTGTCGGCGTTGCTCAGTAGGTAGTCTCCTGCCGTGCGCTACGTAGCCTATAGCTGACAGGAAGGTAGCTCGTCTTCACTGATACAGTTCGGCAGCGTGGCTTGGCGTGTCCCCCAAGCCCCGGGTTTGGGTGTCTGTCACCGGTGCCATGTAGCTTGCACCGTCTTCAGCGTAGCGCCATGACGCGTCAGCTGTTGCTGCTGCTCGGCGGACTTCGTAATTTTTGCTAATTATCATGGCATAAATGGTGAATCATACTGTGGTGCAAGAGGCCTGTAATTTCTTAGGTGTCGTCACTGTAAATTCTGGGGTCCTTATTAGCTCACATATTTGTCTGAATGATCCATAGTTTTGTTTGTTTGTTGTTGTTTGGGTCTTTTTTTTTTTTCTTAGCTGGGGTGGAAATTCTATGACGCTGACGATTATCATTCACCAGAGAACAAAAAGAAGATGGCACAAGGAATACCACTAAATGACGAGGTACAAACCTTAAAATAACAGGCATTGTTTTGTTTATCTTTGTAACCTTTGGCACATTGTGTTAAAATAGGCTGTGCTTCATGTAGCCTATGTATAGGTCTCCAGCTGGTTAAAGAGAAGTTTCTTGTGTTACAAAGGATTCTGCATTAAAAAA
>VWZE01025076.1:27680-52720 GCA_013396675.1 Eubucco bourcierii | reverse complement strand
CACAGTCTCAAGTTGTGCCAGAGGAGGTCTAGGCTGGATATTAGGAGGAAGTTCTTCACAGAGAGTGATTGACATTGGAATGGGCTGCCCAGGGAGGTGGTGGTGTCGCCATCCCTGGAAGTGTTCAAGAAAAGACTGCATGAGGCACTTAGTGCTGTGGTCTAGTTGATTGGATAGGGCTGAGTGATAGGTTGGACTGGTTGATCTTGGAGGTGTCTTCCAACCTTGTTGATTCTATGATTCTATAAAATCCATCACAGTCACCGTATGGAACTGATCTTTCCTGTCCATGTCAAAACCTACCAAAATACACCCAGATAACTGCCTTATCTGCCTGCACCAGCCATGCCCATTTATACAGTGGGCATGACATTTGTATGGTATCCAATACTCCACTGGCTCACTCAGTTCTATCCTGGATTTGGCCCCTCCCAACCTCTTGTGAAGAAAATTAACCCTATGTTAGCTGAACCCAGGACCATGTGACAATGCACATTAGAATTGTATAATAGAAGCAATAGAGAAGTTACTGCCATTCAAAGGTTTACAGGCTCCATCAGCTGCATTTAGGTATCTGTAATATAATCATAGAATGTTATTGGTTGGAAGGGATGTCCAGAGATCATCGGGTCCAACACCCTTGCCAAATCAGGATCATCTAGGGTAGGCCACACAGGAACACCTTCAGGTTGGCTTTGAAGATCTCCAGAGAAGACTCCACAATCCCTCTGGGCAGCCTATTCCAGTCACTCTCACAGTAAAGAAGTTTCTCCTTATGTTGAGGTGGAACTTACTGTGTTCTAGCTGACACCCGTTTTCCCTTGTCCTATTACTGGGTGCCTATGTAAAGAGCCTGTCCCCTTCTTCTTGACACCCACTCCTCAGATATTTATAGACATTAATAAGATTCCACTCTCAGCCTTCTCCAGCCTAAACAGTCACAGTCACAGTAAAAACTACTACTCTGCTAAGGCCATCTCACTGATAACATGCTCAGCACTTCTTGTAAGACTTCAGAAAGTGGTAGCAAGTGTGCATTAGGAAGAAAGAGAATCAAAACTGAACTTGGTCTACAGTTTAATGCTAGTTTTCACCTCTAGCCAAATGCTCTAGATATTAGAAACAATAGTTTCAAATCAATTTCAATAACATCTTTGAAATAATTTGTTTTCTTTCTAGGACAGAATTCCCTGGCTTTGTGCATTGCATGATATACTAAGAAGGTAAGATAACATCTAGCTTTAAGGAGTTTGGGCTAAAACCAAGAAAAGTATCAGCAGTATTTTTTCCCACTGGATTCCATCAATGTATGTAGTAGTGTAAAAAAAATCTGCAGATAGTGAAACTACTCTATTTTTGCTCACCTGAACTGTATAATCCCTGATTAATAATGTTGGGGATAATCGTTGCAAATGATAGTCGTTTTTCTGCTGTCTGTGTGAAAATAATTTCAAGGATCCATTTTTGTAATAAGCCCACTTTAGCTACAAAATACACCAGTAAGGACAGTGGGATAAAAGTTTGTAAAATGCTGTTAGTTCAAGTAACATAGAGTTTCAGGTTTGCATGACAGTATCTGCCATAGCATCCTCACAGAGAAGCTAATGGAAGTAAAAGCTGGATGAGCAGTCACGTGAATAGGAAAAATGTCTGTACAGCCAGGCACAGAGGGCAGTGACCAATGGCATGAAGTCTAGCTGGAGACCAGTAACTAACAGTGTACCACAGGGATCAGCACTGGGTCCTATCCTGTTTAACATCTTCATTAGTGATCTGGATGATGGGGCAGAGTGTACCCTCAGCAAGTTTGCAAATGACAATTGGCAAGTTGTCAATGAGCCAGTAACGTGTACTTGTGCCCACAGTATTCTGGGGTGCATTAGCAAAGGGTGTGGCCAGAAGATTGAGGGAGATTCCCTTCCCCTTCCCCTTCTATTCTGCCCTGGTGAGTCTGCACTTGGAGTACTCCATCCAGTTCTGGCCTCCCCAGTTCAAGGGGGACAGAGTCCAGCAGGTGACTGGGGTTCTGAAGCATCTCTTACAAGGACAGGCTGAGAGACCTGAGTCTCTTTAGCCAGGAAAAGACTGAAAGGAGACCTTAAAAATGCATATAAATATCTAAAGGGCTAGCATCAAGATGATGGGGCTGGGTTCTTCCCATTGATAGCCAACAACAGGACAAGGGACAATGGGAGCAAACTAGAACACAGGAAGTTTCATTTGAACCTTAGAAATGCCTTACTTTGAAAGTGATAGAGCACTGAAACAGGCTGCCCAGAGTGATTGTGGAGTCTCTTTTTCTGGAGACTTATAAAGCCCTCCTGGAAGTGGTCCTGTGCAACCTTCTCTAGGCACACCTGCATTATCAGGGGTTTGGACTAGATGGTCACCAGATCTCCTTTCCAGCGTTTACCATTCTATGGCCAAACCAGGAGGAGTGGCTGATTTAGTGGGACCTTGACAGGCTGTACAAATGGGCTCGTGAAGGTTAAGTGAAAAGTCTTCCCCACAGCGGGGAACAAGGGACACCCACTTGAAAAGTAGCTTTGCAGACCAGGCCCTGCAGGGGGTTTTGGTGGACACCAACATCTAACATGAGCCAGCAATGTGCCTTTGTGTCTGGGCAGGATAGCGATATCCTGGGCTGCATTAGAGAACGCACTGCCAGTAGGTGAACTGGGGATGATCCTTCCCCCTCTTCATTGCAGTGAGGCCATATCTGAAGTACTGTGTCCAGCTCTGGGCTCCCTATTATGAGACAGAGAGGGACACAGTGGAGAGCATCCAACAAAGGGCCATGTAAACAATGATGGGGCTGGAGCACCTCTCAAATGAGGAAAGGCTGGGAGAGCAGGGACTCTTTATCCTGACTTTATATAGCAGCTCTTACTTGCTTGGCAGTGTGGGTTCACTGGAACACAGGTTCATTCTCTGAGTCATTTGTCTGGACTGTAATATGCTGCATCTACTGCACAGCTCCAAAAACTCTGCAAAAGGCAAGTATATTTTAAAAGAGCCCAAAGCCAATGTTTGATTACAAGTACATGTAAGTAGACAAGGATGGCACTAGTTCACCTAGGTGATAATAGTAGATGGTATATGTTCTTAATCCCCTGTGAAGAAAAATCTGATAAACATAGCATGACTTGTAAATGGGTTTATACCTAATTTGAATTTCAGTGACTGTTCACAGAACTAGTTCTGGGTTTGCTTTTTGGTGGAAACAGACACACCTACAGTTTCATACTTGATTTTAAGAAACTTTACTTATGAAAAGTGCAAGGCATCAGTTTACCTACATTCATTTTTTAACTTGAAGCATGTACATACATACGCAGTCCTTCTGCTGAGTGTTGTTACAGGAAACATACATCATCAGAGTTAAATCTGAGTGAAAACAGGTGTTGGAAGTATATCTGCATCTGTATTTAAGAACAGAGCTTTGTATTGTTCAACAGCCACACACTCTCTAGACAGATCAGTAATTTTATAGTTAATGGGTGGGAGTTTGAGTGGATAGTCAGTTTGTGCTGTTGCCAGAAGTTAATAGTCATGGCACTTCCTTGTATTAGAACTGAATTTAATTCAGGAAAAAAAAACAGTGGCTAATAAGGAAGGTCTCCACAACTGAGATTTTACCAGGGGTCTGCTTAGTCTGATCTCACATTCAAGTGACATCTTTATCTGCACTGTTTCAAAATCCTGTTAAAATCACCCCAAAAATGCCACTGCTCCCAAGAATACAGGGTTTGTCTCCTTTGCTCAGCAGAACTAAGAAGCCATTTTGTTATGCTACGGATGTTTGTTTTTTTTTTTTTAATTTGGGGTTTTGTTTGTTTGTGGTTGTTTTGGTTTTTTCTTTTTGCTAGAGAAGACTTCTCTGGACAACATGTGGTTCTGGCCTGTTCTGCACTGAGGAAGATGTATAGACGTATATTAGTTTGTGGAGCAGCCGCAACTGAAAGCAATCAGCCAGAGCAACCAGGAGAAAACACAGCACTGAAGATCCTCTTTGTACACTTGGATGGGCCTATAGACATCATTGCTGGCCGCCTGGAAAAAAGGAGAGGACATTTTATGCCACCTGAACTTCTCAGGTCGCAGTTTGAAACTCTGGAACCTCCTAGTGCACCAGAACACTTTATTACTGTCAGTCTAGAAAGATCTCTCCCTGAAATAGTGCTGGAGATTGAAAGAGCCATTTTTCAGCATGAGCCTTCTCTGGGCTGAGATTCTGGATTACATATACATCCATTCCCTTCCAGATACCAAGGGTATGGAAGAGCACTTTAATGATTTCATTGATTATTAAATCAAAACAACTTGTTCTTCCTGATACTTAAATGGATTGCAACGCAACTTTAGGACTCCTGGTATTTTTATCATAGCTCTGTAAAACACACATAAAGTGAAATTTTTTTTAAATGGACAATTTTTTAAATCCTTTTAAAAATAATGGACAATTTTTTAAATCCTTAAGAGCTTGGTTTTGGAAATCCTGCCAAGGGTCACACAAAATACTTTATTTCCTTCATCTTAATTTTTAATTTGTCAAACGTGAAGATAGGCACAACTGCTATTAAGTGATTTAAGTGAATTCATAGCTTTTATTAGAAAAAATAGATTTATTTTTCTAGAAGTACAGGAGGCAGGAACATGCACAATGAAGTTCTGGCACTACTAGTCTCAAGTTGTAGTTGTGTGTGGTTGAATCCTTGCTAACCTCAACAGAGCACTGGTGGTGTCACAAGGGCTTTTGTGAATTCTTATTGTATGCATTGAACACTACACTGAAAAAACATGAGAAAAAAGGGAGTGGAGGTGAGGCAATATTCAAGACATAATCATATGGAAACCTTTAGGAATAAAGTGACATCTCTTGGCTCTGAATTTGCATCTTTCATGACCAAAACATACCCATTAATGAAGTGCAGTGGAGAGTGAGTTAGCACGTGATCTGTGGCACAAGGATGATTGGTAGGCATTTCTTTCCTTTATAAAAGCTAACTTTTTTCACAGTTGGATCTTCTCCTTCACTTTTCTGGTGTGGTTTAGTCTTCTACCTCAGCCAATGTCTGGTCCAATACATGCTTATAGACAGGTGTTCCTACAACTGCTTTAAAGAACAAGATCAAACTACATTTTTTCACTTTTGTTTGTTTGTTTTGGGGTTTTTTGGTGATCAGAAAGTTGCAACTATCCAGTCCGTTACCTAACTCTCATAGAACTTAAGAATAAAATCCTTTTTCATTGCCAAAGTGGTTTTAAAATTTATTTATGCCTTGTTACACAAGAGTTGCCTTTTTAGCTTAACAGAAACTGCAGACAGTTTCTGCAAGAATCATTTGAGTCTTGTCAGTGGAGTCACCCCCATGTTGCTGTTGTACATGGGTTACTTTTAATGTGTCTTGCAAGTTTTTTTTTATTTCTAGGTTGATGGATAAACTTCTTTAGTAGCAAACCTCATGTTCCAACACATCTTTGGTGGTACCTGGATAACTATCTGAAAAATGCATCTTGGTTTTTATTTTGCAAGAGTAAGGCTTTGTGGTTTACTTGACAAACTACTATGCTTAGATTGGCGCTGTTGGGGCCTGGATGATTTTAGAAGAAATCTGAACAGTATGTGTGATGGGAAAGTTGGCTGTTCTGATACAGACTACTGTTAGTTCTTCGTTCTAAATCTACCCTGTTTCTGTGCAGATCTAACACAAGGCCAGCATGTCAGTCTACTATGTTTGATCTTACCGTTTCAAGGTTATATGCAGGCATGTGCCCAGCTTAACTGGTTTTCTCCTTGGTTACTACTAACTCCCCTCTTAGGTTCCCACAAAGAAAGATACATCTTTGAGAAATTCTTGCTTAGATAACAGAATGCTTACGTAAATAATATGAGCACTAAATCAGCCAATCAGCATAACTAATTATATGTAAGTGACATATAGTTGAGAGTTGTAACCCTATAAAAGAGCTGTAACTTCACAATGAATTGAATTGTATCTGCATCATATTAATGTGTCGTACTTTTCCGTCTCGCCACAGGTGGACTTCGACATGATGCATTAAAGAGGCATTATCTGACTGAAAGTGGGCATTTTTAGGTGCATACTTGGGAGTATGGACATTAACAAATCCACCCAGTTAGTGGTCTTCTGTTTGAGACCTGGAGGGAGAACAATCACCAGTTTCAGTCTGCTACTGTACACTACAGAAGCACTAGAAAAAAAAATTTGCTCTCAGTTGAGAGACTGTTTTATTCTGAGAGCAAAGATATAAGCTTAAGACTCAGGCAAAGTTAAATTATTAGAGTCAGGCAAGTCTGGCCAATTCTTCACTAGGCACATCTTCAGACCAAGTGTCTCCTCAGAATTCCCAAGTTCAGTAGTAATGACAATCAAAGAAATGGCACCCTCTTGTGGAGCCTCTGCTTTTAATAAAATGCTCATATTTTCCCCTTTAAAAGCAAAAAGCTTTTCTAATATATTATTACATATTTGTGCTTCTATTTCCCAGACACAGTAAAAGTAGACCAGACATTGTACCGTGATGGAAAACCAGCTGACACAAACAGGAATGCACAAAATCGTTGGGCAATATTTAAAAGTGTGAGTTCTGAAAACAGTGGACTGTAATTTTCAGACCTGCTTGTAGTTGTAGCATGCTGACAGACTGGCTAGCAGTAACAGAGAAATGTGCTCAATACTGAACAACCATTCTCTTAGGGAAGTTTTTGTAAGCACCTCGGAGTTTTGAAATCTTTTTCCAAAGAAAACACTCTGTTCTTGCTTATGGGTAGTTCATGCTTCTTCAGATTACATTGAGGCATTTCCACTCTGCTCATTTGGTAAGAGTTATTTTCTTCCTTTAGCCTTTTAATGTATTTGCTTTCTGCATTACTTCAAGACAAAAAGTATTTGAATGGATGAGATTACTGGGAGCTTGTGGCTCAGAATTAAAGGCAGGGCAGGGATGGCAGATGTGAGAGAGCAGTTTAACCACCCCAGTATCTGATAGACAACACAAACAAGGCAGTGCACAAGCAATCTATGAGTATGTTGATGACCATTTTCCTCTCTAGATGGTTGAGGAGGCAACAAGGAAACGTGCTGTGGTAGGAAGGGTGCTCACCAGGGGGAGCTGCTATGGAATATGAAACTCAAGGGCAGTCTTGGCTGCAGTAACCACAAAGCAGAGTAGTTCAGGATCTGTAAGGCAACAGGGAAGGTGTGCAGCAGGCTCACTACCCTGGATTTCAAAATTGCAGGCATTGGCCTCTTCACAGATCTGCTACACAGAGTAACATGAGATAAAGCCCTGCAGGGAAAAGTAGACCAAAAAACTGGTTACTATTCAAGCATGACCTTCTTCACGCCTGGTAGTGACATGTCCCAGCAAAGAAAAAGGCAGGCAAAAACTCCAGGTGTCCTGCAGGGATGAAAAAAAAAGCACTCCTGGACACTCTTCAGCACAAGAAGGCCTGCAGAGCTTGAAAGCAAAGTGCACAAGTCCATAGGACCTGACCAGCTTCATCCACAGGTCCTGAGGGAACTAACAGATTAAGATGCCAAACTGCTTTTCATCGTATTTGTTAAGTCTTTGCCATCTGGTGAAGGTCGCAGTGACTGAAAAGGGGAAACACAACTTTAAGTTTCAAAGGGAGGAGAAAAGGAAGACCTGGGAAACTACAGGGCAGTCAGTATCACCTCTGTGCCTTGCAAGCTCATGGATCAGAATCTCCTGGAAACTCTGCTAATGCACAAGAGAAAAACAAGGAGATAATGGGTGGCAGCCAACATGGCTTCAACAAGGCAAAACTGACAAATCTGATGGCCTCCAGACACACACTAGCAGCACTGATGCACAAGGAGAATGTAATTCATGTCAGTTACCTGGACCTGAGCAAAGTGTCCCCCGTGACATCCTGGTCTCAAAACTGGAAAAGATGAGGATTTGATTGGTAGACCATTTGGTGGATAAAGAATTGGCTTGAGAACTGCACTCGATAATTGTCAATGGTTTGACAACTCAGTAGAAGCAAGTGGTTAGTGGTGCTCCTCAGGAGATGGCACCAGGACTGCTGCTGTTTAACATCTTTGTCTGTGACATGGAGAGGTTGGGTGAATGCTCAGCAAGTTTGCTGACACCACCAAGCTGTGTGTTGCAGTCAATGTGCTATGGGGAAGCGATGTCATCCAGAGGGACCTTGACAAGCTTTAGAGGCAGGCCAGTGCCAACCTCACAAAGGTCAGCAAAGCCAAGTGTAACGTCCTGCACCTAGGCTGGGGCTAGTCTCAAGCACAAATACAGGCTGGGTGGAGAACAGATAAGAGAGCAGTCCTGAGGAGGAGGACTTGGAGGTGCTGGGTGATGAGAAGCTCAAAATGAGCCAACAGCATCTGCTTGCAGCCCATAAAGCCAACCAAATCCTGTCCTCCATGAAAAGAAGCACAGGCAGTAGTCAAGGGAGGTGATTCTCCCCCTCTGTGTTGCTCTTTCAAGACCCCACCTGGAGCACTGTGTCCAGATCTGGAGCCTCCCTGCCTTGCCCCAGACTTGGAACTGTTAGAAACTGTTAGAGCGAGTTCAGAGTGGTGTGGACATGATCAGACAGCTGATGTACGTCTCCTTGTGAAGGCAAGCTGAGCAAGTTGGTGGTGTTCACCCTGGAGAAGGCTCTTTATAGTACTTGAAGAGTGGTTAAAGTCTGCAATTCTTATCTGCATCCTTCCATTGAAAGAACACACCTCTTCAACTTCACTGTTCTAGCCTCCACCTGAACTAGAAATTCTTACCATAGTCAGTTGTATTTTTCACACCTAGTGTTCATGCAAAACTGCCTCTTCCAACAACATGCAGCTGGCAATAGGTGGATGAACACAGTAAGATGTTAAACATATACCAATTTCTCAGAACCCTGACCTGAAGATAATGACAAGCAACTGCATTTTTCTCATAATTACAAGAGGGAGTTTGCCTCCATCATGCTTATGCTCCCCATGGCAGACAGAGACAAATACAGCCAAAAAATCCTGCTGAACCTGCCTCTGAATGAACAAGTAACCATGAAACCATTCCTTTCAATAGAAAGGCCAGGCAAAATTTTCAGGAACACACCTTAAAGATGCATTTCCTTGAAACTCTTCCTACGTGTTTTTTTATTTAGGAAAAGTAAGATTGCAAGACCCTGCAAAACTTTGAGCTGATGTTTGATTTATTCTCCCCCAAAAAAACTCAGGCTTGTGCAATTAATTAGCTTGATAGAATACCGCAATTCACTGTTTCTTAGGCATCTGCCACAGAGCCACGTACCTGAACTTTACAATGCTAAAGCCACAGGAGCTGGTGGGAGTAGTTGGCCTTTTCCCCTCTGCAGGGAAAGCCTGCTCAGTTTCTGTTGGCCTGCTCATATGCCAAAGAATAACATTGCAGTTGCTGATAACACAGCATACAGGGCTTTGCCAAGTTTTGTAAATGCCACTATATAAAGAAGGAAGTTGAGCACACTTCAGCATATTATTGTTACAATTTTGCAAACTGATTAACAACTTTGAGTTAAAAGGGGTAATTTTAAACCACTTGCAAGCAATGACCTTTAAAACAAACTGAATTTATACTTGTACCATCAAAATGAAGAGTCTTCAATTGTTTACAAGCATTACAGGAATTCAGTGAGCATATGCACAACTACGCTGAGGCAGAAGACCAATAAAAAGCAGATGCTATCAGTAACACACAGTAACATCCTTTATTTTCCACCTCCACTTTACCTAAGCTAGTAGTGTTCTGTATCACACAACTAACTCTTTCGCCCACCTCACATTCTCAAGGCTTGTTTAATATTCTTCGCCCAGAGGCGGTGAATATCCCCAGAGTTTACACTGAAATGCCAGCTTTAAAGTGGTCAGTCATTGTGCATTCCACATAATCATGAACTGAAAACACACGGAGTCACAGGATGCTTAAAGATTTAATTCATTTATTACCTGTGCACAAGAGAAGTAACTACCAATAAAAAGATATACAGTATTTTTACATGGTGGCTAAATGTAATTAGAATATCACATGACCATGAACGAAAGTAATCTTTCCAATTACAAATCAGAATACGTATTAGAACCTCAATGGAACAAGCCAAAAAGCTTTAGAAGCAGTTCCAGAGCACAAGGCAGTGCCCCTTTAACCTGCATAATTGTAAAGGTAGTTTACAGTTAATCTTTGTGAATATTGAGACAATGTAACAATGCAATTTTCTGTACAGTTAGATGTAAAGAGATGACAAGAACAGCAATTCTACTATATTTTAACTGAATTTGCTTAAGCATTTTTGCTGAGATGGTTACTGAAGATGCTGAAATACTCTACACCAAAACCAAGTTCTAAGTTCTTTGTTGATTTTTTTTTTATCCCCTGTATTTTTAATCTCATTCTATTGCAATGTGTGAATCTCTAGAAATTATCTGTCTCCATTATATATATTTTGTTTATACTTTATACAAATTAAAGCAAAAATTGGTAATTACTCAAGTGGTATAAATCTTACAGCATTTTGCTAGCAGAAAAAAAAACACACATGCCAAGATCACAGTAAGCAGTGTTGGTACCCACAAATTGTAGCTTGAATTAGTTTGTTTCCATTTTAATTTGTATTCTACATATATTACTACCAAAGGCTAATGTTTAAGTAGTAAATGAATCGGACAGTTGTAGGTCAGACAAAACCTGCTCACCCAACTGGTATCTGTTTTTCCCCAAAAACGACAAATAATGCAGAACAAAAGAAGTGGGATGCATGCAGAGTGAAAACGCATTGATTCCCACTGTTTTAAGAAAACTACTGCACTCCAGCTTAAAATGTGTCAGACCAATTTTAGTTATAACAAGACAACTGCAAGAGTCAGAATGAAATAAAGCAGGTATTTTAAAGATTTAAGAGCTGTTATCAAAAATAAATTACATTTTTTCAAGTCAAAGAAACACTGCTAAGAAGGCTGAGAGCCGAGCAGCCTTTCGATAGCTGCATTGATGTCTCCTCCTGTTGCTATTAGTGCTTGTAAGTTTGCTTCACGGTTCAGAAAGCCCATGGCACTCAGCTGCTCCAGCTGTTGCTGAAACCGAACTTCTGGATTTTGTAGCTGCTAAGAACAAGATCTCAAGCTATAAACGTTTAACAGATTAAGCAAAGGACAGGATTTAAACACAGTTGGCTCTGCATCACTCTGTCTTTAATTCCTGACTACATGATTTTTCAAGATTCTAAAATTACACTATGACACCAGTTATATTCACAGTTGAATTATTTTTTTTTCACAAGTCAGAGTAGCTTCAAACTTTAACTACACTTACATGGCATTCTTGGACTACAAGAAAAGCTGCTTGTTTGATAAAAAAAGCATTCCAATTCATTTGGGTAAATTCATGTCCCACCAGAGTTTCTTAAAGATATGAATATGAGTATTTGGTTTTTTTAATGAAAGAGTTCACCTTAGTATGTGGAACAGCGAGTATTATGATGATGTTGGCAGTGGTGAACATCATAGGCTTTTCTTCCTTGATATAAAATATATCTCCTCTTTAACCTTCCAAGTATTTATTCACTAAAATTACCAAAACTCTAATTCTAGAAAGCTTCAGTCCAAGACAAGCTGACAGCTGTTCTTTACGGGATGATCCTACTCACACAAACTCATGGCAAAATTTTGCCTAATTCGAGTAGTATGATCTTCAGTTCAGAGGCATTTTTTGGATTAGAACAATTATAGGAAAACAGTATGGTGGACTAATACTGAGAATTCTTTTTTTAAAATAAATTAAAAAAAAAAAATCAGTGAGTTTAGATGCCACACAAAACCTATGCAGCAACTACTCATCTTCCTTTTGTTCTACTTCAACAGTTTCACACATTAAGAAATTACTACTATTATTTAAAATCTGCACATGGTTCCAAACAGATCCCATATAAAGATGGCATCTGAAATTTAAGAACTGCTCCACCTACCTGCTTCCTCCACACAAAACCAAACAGAGTGTTGACTCAGTAGTATAGATTTTGATAGCTCAAGTATCAGAATATGGCTTCCTGCAGTGACACCCACCAACACTATCTCATGGTTGGATAACAAGAGGGGGGAGAAAAAAAATCTGTCACATCGGCAAGCTGAACTACTTCACTCTGTGGCAACAGAAGGGGAAAAGCAGGACTGCTCTTTCCACAAGCAGTCTGCCATTACAGTGGGTATGTATTACAGTGCGTATGTATTACAGTGCAAGGGTGGCGTTTCCTAAAGCACTCTTGATAACAGAATCTTGCTCCCAGCCCTGGAACTACTGGCAAAACTGCCACCTTTGGTTGACCTCTGGTGCTCTCTGGAAATCCTTAATCCCACTCAGTATGTTAACAATCCACTGCAGAGTGACAATGAAGTCATACCACAAACGCAGGCTCCAAATAACCAGATAGGGGCTATTCCAGAGGCTTAGTAACAGTAGACAGTAACAGTTAGCAACAAAGGTGTTCAATATGCTTAAGCTTTTCTCTTGCTTGAGCCCACATTTCACTTGCCAGTGAACCTTGTCACCTCAATTTGCCTCAATCTTTCCAATCATTTCAGAAATTCAAAGAGATATGAAGATGAGTGTATAGAAATCAACACTTCAGAGAACACTATGCCAAATTCATGGTTACTTGCACAGCTACACACCATTAAGCCCCAGATACTCTCACTTGACCAGAAGCATCTAAGAAGCTCTCCCCTGAACTATTGGCCTCATTCCTAGTGTATTAAAATTTTTAAAATAATTTAAAGCAAAATATAATATAGTGATGTACTTTACCGAAGTATTTGCGCCAGCAAGCGCCTGCAACATTTGCTGGACAAACTGCTGGTGACTGGATTCAGAAGTTCCTGATGCGGGGCTTGTATTCTCACTGGGAACAGCACTAGGTACAGTGGACCCTGCAGGAGCTCCAGTGCTTCCCAATCCACCTACACCAGGATTAAGCCTGCATAAATAACAGAAAAAGAAAGTAGTACACCAGTTGAATAATAATTACTAACTTGTCTTATTTATTTAGTTACTGAGTAAAAATCCTGTCAAAGAGGGGATGACAATTTAAGACAAAGACCATAGTTACCACTATTTAGAAGTGCATGGCATGCAAAATGTGACAGATTATAAAAGTTTAACTACAAAAATGTAATAGTAGGAGGTGGCCTTAATAAAAACTAGATAAATCTCTACATGTGAACAAAAAAGCAAACACTCACACAAGCAAAAACAACAAAACACACAACACCACAACACAGAAGTTCTTGTCCAAATTTGTAAGACCAGCTCTTACCCAGGTATAAGTCCTGGTGCTTCTGTTGCTAGTGTCTGCAAGCCCTGCTGAATCTGCAGCAAAGCCTGCATTGCTCTAGGGTTTGACATAGCTGATAATGTGTCAGGATTCTGCATCTAAGAAAGAGAGAAACTCTTAGTTGTATGCAAACATTCCAAGTTTTTCTTTATTGCTACAAGTTTCATAGAATCTGGCAGTTTCAGAACTTGTTTTTCAACTTCACATTTGAAAGCTTTCTCTCAAGATGTGGACAAATATTTGATGTAGACACAAGCTATTTTTCATTACCTCTTTCAGCAGGCTGTCACAGGCTTAATCATCTTTTTGTCCTGTTTCATGCTACTGGTAAGCAACAGTACTGAACACAATGCAAACTCATCAATAGAGAATTTGAAAGCTTAAACAGCATTTCTTTTTCCTAGCTAAACTCAGACCACAACAGTTCGATCATCACCATTTGTGCATGTCTTCGTATCTCTAATGACCTCAATGCCTAAAGAAATGCATCTACTGCACAACATACTAGCAAGTAAACGTCTAATACTGAAGAGCTTTCACTCTGCTCTAACTTTGTGCTGGTTTTTGCCAGGGAAAAGCTGAAGTATCTTCACAGTAGTTGGTAAAAGGCTAAATTCTGTATTTGTACTCAAAACAGTGTTTAATATATAGGGCTATTCTGACTATCCATAGAGATGCTTTGGTTACTGTTCATCAGAGCTTACCCAGTGTCAAGACTTTTTTTGCTCCTTACACAACCCTGCCAGAAAGTAGGCTGGGGCTGTACAAGAATCTGGAAGGGGACACAGCTGGGACAGCTGACCAACTCACTGAAGGGATATTCCATACTATATGACATGATCAGCATACAAAGCTGGGGAGGAAAAAGGAAGGGGTGTTTGGAGTAATGACATTTGTCTACCAAAGTAATCATTACAATGTGATGGAGCCCTGCTGTCTTAGAGATGGCTGAACACATGTCTGATGGATAGATAAATGATTTATTTTATTTGCATGCATGGGTTTTCCTTTACTTTCTAAGCTGTCTTTGTATCAATCCATGAGTTTTCATTTTTACTCTTTGATTCTCTATCACATTCCACAGCCAGGGTGCATCTGTGTGGTGCTTAGTCCCTGGTTGACATTAAACCATGACAGATATAAAAACAGAACTAATGGTTTATTGCTCACCTCTGCTTAGAGATACCACAGGTTAAGTTAAAAGTAATGTGTTTTAAGTCACAAGGGACACTGTCTTGATAGCCAGACCTACTTCAAAGAGCAGCCAGGCTTACTAATCTTAACAGCCTTTACTTGGCAAATAGACCAATTCCCTCTGCTGCAAAACCATTTCTGATTGACAGAAAAATCACAGATTGTAGATTCCTCTACTACAGAGCAGAGCTGAAGAATGAAGAACTCTGCTCTGGAATATAGCTATGTAACAAGACTCAAGAACAGCAAGTTGCTGATATTCTCCATTCACACTTTTTTTTTTAAATCTTTCTGATAACTAACAATCAAACAGTAACTGAAAATATAACTAGCAAAGTTTGAAGAGGAAAATATTTTGGGTTCTCCAAAGAAAGCTACTGCAAGAGTTTTGAAAAAACATTTAAATCGTAACTTACTGTCCAGTGTTTGTTTTACAGAAAACAGTAGCCCAACTCTCAGGGCAATTAGATAACCTGGATCTTATCTCTTTACTAATTCCATCTGTTAAGTAGCAACAGTTCTTTCCCAGTTCTGCCTCTATCTTGCCCAGCTACCCTCTATTGCAATAGATGCCTTCCATTGTGCAGAACAACATTCCACGGTTTCTCTCACACAACCTCATAATATAAATGCCAGTAGATAAGCAAGAAAATAAAAGACAGAATATCGACAATCTTACATGAAAACCCTGACACTTTTCCACTTCACCTTCTAATGCTGTTGATCATCTGACCTGATGTAAGGAATGTAACAGAAGTAGCTGTGCAGACACATCCCAAGATGATACCAACAGAAGGGGATACCCAAGGGAAACAGGAATGATGCCTATTTTGTCTTCATTAATTACCATTTATTCAGATTTTGAAACATACATGTGGTACTAGCTTCTCAGATACTACTGAGCTGTCATAATGCAGTGGCGTTACGAAACATTACAGCCATTCACATGGTTGAAACACACAGTTCTGAACACTAAACCTCCTAGCAACACATTTACTTTGATTTTCAAGGGTTACAAAGGATGGAACTCGTGCACTGGTTTAAGCACTCACAAAAAAACCCGATGCCTTGCTTGATTCTCTTTATGGAACACTGTACCACTACACACTCTGGCAGCTAATACCAAAGCAGATAACATGGGCTGCGAGCAGGATTTGAGGGTAAAGTGATGGTATAACAATCTCTAGAGGTAAAACCACTTCAGAACCCACTTCTTTCAAATTAGCTAATGACCTGGGACACAGACATGCTGCAAGACCTCCTTCCCTAATATTTAAGGTAGGTTTAAAGAGGTATGAGAAAAGTAAAATGGAACTTCTTTCCAGTATTTGGAAAAGTACTAATCTTAATTAGTCACAGCATGTACAAAGATGTGTTCTCTTGCTGGTGCACAGCAAAGACAAATATTCATCCTAAGCAAAGAAGCAAAAGCAAATTTAAGTCATTGTGCTAGTCCCACACAAAATGCCCTGGTTTAAGACAGCCTCCTCCTCACAAGTCACACTTCCTAACCCAGACAGGGAGGGAAAGTAAACACAAAATATGCCCTGGGTTGAGATAAGAAGTTTAATGAGATGATATGGTGTATAATTACCTTTGCCTATTTCACAAAAAAATCACAGCAAAAGCAGAAGCAGCAGCGGATGCCAGCCATAAAATGACCCTCCCAAGCCCACAGCCAAACCAGCAGAAAAAACAAAAACCCAAAACACCAACTGAAAACAAGAAGTCTCTCATGTTACAACCTGAACTACAAGCCCCATGATGGTTTGTTCCTGCCAGCACTTTCATTTTAAAACTGGCATAACATCAGCATGGTATTGAATACTCATTACTAGATTCAATTGGCTAAACTCATGATATTTTCCACTCCTTATTCTGTACCATCTGCATCATGCCCAGCAGTCATTCATATCATTCACTGTCCTTCCTCACTCAAAATTATGTTGCCTTGAACAACACAACAGGTCTCTTACTGCAGACACTCTGGAACTCCACCCTGTTCCAGCATAGTCTGGATCAGTCCATGATGAAGCCAAAAGGTTGGACTGGGTTCCTGCCCCGGGGCAGTCAATTCCATTTACTCCTTCCAACCCTCCTGGAGAAAGTAAACCATGGCCTGCATTCCAGTGCTCTGCTTCTGCCACAGAGCAGATGGGATCCCCATCATAACGGAAGTACAAACAAGTTCCACCCCCTCATAGATTGATGGCATCAGAGAGTATACTGAGCATCTGTATCAACCAAAGCTTTATACTCTCAAGAGTTCAACTTGCCAAGCCATCTGATCTACACAGTGCAATACTCCCTGATGTTCCTCTCCATCTGGTTGGAGGCAGGGCTCCTCTAATTATGATTGAAATTAAATGCACCTTGTGAAGATGCTCTGGAAGTCCCTTCAGGAGGATCAGAAGCAGTACCGGTTCTTCTGCTCTTTTTGGGTGATTTTCCACTGGGCATTTGGGCAGCTTTCTTCCATGGAGAATTTCCATGGAATTCACAGACTTGCATAGCTAGGACTGAAGTGGGTTTTCCATTCCACTTTGTCATGTCCTTCCCATGGTCAAGGTACACATGCTGTGGCGTGTACCTCCCAGATTCTCTCCCCTGGATAAGGAAGGGGCTGCTCCTAATAGCTGAAACACTGGATCATAGAAGTGGGGATAGGACATGCTCTTTTGAGTTGATGGACCTCCCAGGAGATGTCCTTCACAACCGAAAAAGGCCTGTACAGGAGAGACTTCCCTCATTGCCAAAATATGCTAGCCATTTCATCCACCAATTGTCCTTGGCCATCTTTCAAGGACAAGGATTGCGTGAACATCTTTGGCTCTTCCTCTTGTTCTCATGATGACACTTACTCACGTCCATCCTTTGTGAGACAAGTTGCTTTCCTTCTATGTTTTTCTGGACAGGGGCGACCAATACTGAACAAGCTAGTTCTCTGGTGCAGCTGCCATGCCTGTTGCTCTGATGGTAGGTCCACAGACCTTCCCTTGCCCCTAAACACTGTGAACAGTAATGAGGAGGTCTCAAGAGGTACGGGCCAGGGCCCAACACACTGCACACAACCACCATGGTAGGCACTCACCCACATGCTTCCACACATCCTGCCACTTATAATTATCCAGCCCTGAGGCAGATCTCTAGGTGGTATTCTTGGGAGACGTCTGTATTGCTCTGGACAAAACCTGTCCAACCAGTAAACAGCACAGCAACAGCACAGCTCTAAGCCAGACACACACCACCAGAGAGCGCACACAGGACCCTAACACATGGGCACAAGCCACCCTTGGGAAACAAACACATCAATACAGCAAATATACCACAGGGGAAAAACAAACAGCAAAACCCACACTACACTCTTAATAAGCCTCAAGACTTAACTGAATCCTCTCATGTCACTTCTTACCTCAACCTCTGTCTTAGTTAAGACAGCTGATTTTTGAGCCCCACATCAGGTGGGAAAGAGACTGATGCCTCAAAACTGAAAGCAGCAACTGGAAACAGGAAGCCCCATGATGCTTTGCTCCAGACAGTATTTTCATTTTAAAGCTGCCATGTTAGCATGGTTTTGAATACACATAAGTGTGAACAAAAATATCCACTACAAGTCAGGTTTAACTTCTGAAAGGGATGGAGACATTAAGTGAAAATTTGAGACAACTCATCTTGGTGTCTAAAGCTAGTGACAATATTATAGAATCCAGTCTTTAGCCAAAACAAAGACAGTTTATTGAAAATATTCCTGATTAACTTCAAGATATTTATTAACGGCTATTATGTCATCTTACTTGCTGAAGAAAAGTTGGAAGTTGTTGTCTCATTTGTTCTTGAAGTTGAGGATTTCCAGCAAATAACGGATTATTCAACATCATCTATGGGACAAAAATAATTCAACTTCAAAGATCAGGCAGTAAAAATCGCAGGGGGTTTAAAAACAGTTACATGGTAATAGCCTGTGAAAACAACCTCACAGAATAGTAAAAACAATCACTTCTTTGGCCAAAACATGTTACGAACCACCAGCCTGAATATACTCCAGGGTTTTTTGGTGTTTTTTGTTGGGGTACTTTGGTGCTTTCTTGTGATGAGATGGGGGAGGGGGGAGAAGAGGGCTACTATCTGGTTCAATTTGTGGGTTTTGGGGTTTTTGATTATTGATTTGATTGGTGGGTTTTTAAGTGAATTAATTGACAGACGCTTGCCAAGACACCCTTCCTTTTATTAGATGTTTCTGCTCGGCCTTCACTACAGATCTACGTAATAGTTTTCTTGTAAACATCACCTAAGTTAAGGATATTTTCCAAGAGATTATTTAGTACAGAATTTTTTTTTCACTCAGGATTTGACTTGCACATTATTAAGTAAAACTGAAAAGCAGTTCTATGACACCATTCACAAAACAGCATCTTCACTTTTTCAGAGAGCATTGGTCACAAAAGTGAAATTAAAACCAGAGGAACTCTCCTGGATACAGCACCAATTTAGTGGTAGATCCATTTTAGTTTACAAACAAAGCATTTGTTTTGTCTAACTGGTTCTTATGCCAGAACACAATTTTAGGGCTGTATAGAACATACATGAACTTCCAAGTTATATCCACACTCACGAGGTCAAACCACAAATTAAAGATGTTCACTGTAACTAATTGTTACGTTTAAGGAGGCAATAATTTCAGTGAGTTAGGGATTAATAACTGGACCACTGACTAGAGACAACTGCCAAAATGTTGGCAGAAGTGAAAAATCTAACTGTATCATAGATTCTAGTCAATACCCACAGCATTAGAGATAAATGCATTTACCTGTACTGCAAGATCAGGATTCTGGCTTAATGACTGCATCATGCTTCTCATATAGGGTGCAGACAACATATTCTGCATCAGTTGTGGATTTTCTGCTATCTGCTGTAGTAAGCTCTGCATTCCTGGTGTGTTGAACATACCAGCTTCAAGAAAGTAAGTAAAAGTCTCTTCAGTAAACATCCCAGTTCTCATCAGATGGATTAGACTACATACAACCACTTGGTTTGTTTGAGTTTTAATGCCTGAAACAGATCTGTGAGGCTCATCTTACTCAGCTGTATCTTCCCTGAAAGATAGATGCCATATCCAAAAAGTAGTCCCTACTATGTATCAAAATTATTAGCCTCTTTTATGTTTGCCTCCAAACAAGAAAAATACTGTTATTCATCTACAGATTCCCTACCTTTGTTACTTTAAGGCAATACAATTACTATTATCACTCTCAGCTTACTTATGTTCGTTTTCGTGCAGAGAACATCGAAACAAGTCATAACGCTCAACAAAAACAACCAACAATAAAAACTTCTAATGAAAGAATAAATTCAGACACCTAAGTACATGCAAATATATACAACTGCAATGACAAACACACCTCCTAGTCCAGGTCCCAAATTTGGTACAGTTGAGCTCTGTCCCATACTGCCAGAGGTGCCATTTCCAGCACTACTACTGCCACCACTCTCAACACTGGAGCTAGTATTTGTTGTGGATGTCTGTGAGCTGGATTGAGGAGCCCAGGGATTTGGTAGAGGATCTCTGTTTTCTGTACGAGATGGCTGACTGTCTCCTCCTGTTGATGCATTGCTTACTAAAGAAGCAAATGGGTTACCTCCGAACTACAGAGGAAAGAAAGTAAATATGTATCATCTACTAGTGTAAACTGATTTTACGTATGGCAAGTCATTTCTCCAACTACACACGAAGATACAAACATTGATTGCTCTTGATCAGCTGTACTCACCATTCTACAGTAATTCACTGTATTGGCACTACAGCAATTCACTAAGTATTGGCACTGATGGCAATACTTCGTGATGCTAGCTCCTCCAAAAAAAAAAAAAGTAAATCACATTTCCTTTTTAAAGTAGTACGCTAAGAGGTAATTATTTTGATTGGAGTAAGACTGTATCTTACATACTGATTTCCAATTTCTAAGCTTTTTCCAATCCCCATCTTAGGTTCCAAGTTACTAAAGACGTCCTTAAAAATTCCCTGGACCTCAGAATTTTGAGGCAAAGAATTACAAAAATTCAAATTCAAGTAATACAGAAATTCTTCCACACTAAAACACAATACATGAAGCAGTACCTGCATTCTTCAAACTCAGAAGGGCACAGAATTTTAAATATCTTCCATCTCAGAAGTATGAGGCCCCAAACTGACTTCAAATGTCAAGAAATACTTTGTCAAGTACACATTTGGAAGTCCACATTACTTACATGTTTGCTTTTCGTTTTTTTTTTTAATGAATATATACTTCCTATAACATTTGCAGTCTTCTCTCACCTGCTCCTGTGCTGCATTCAACATTGGTTCCTGAATATCTGTGTACATACGCCGCAAGGCATTGTATCCACCAGGTATACTTTCGAGGTTGCTCAAGGCTCGGTCTTGATTTCGCATCATTTCCTGCATCATAGCAGGGTTTCTAGCAAGTTCTAGTGTCTAGGGAAGTGGAACGTTTAATCTGTATTAATAAGAAATCCATTCTACAGTGAAAACATCATCATTTGGCGGTATCTCAGTCACCACCATATTACTCACTTCAAAATTATTATTGAAGTCAAATCAAAACATCAGCCTAGCGGAAGTCAACTGAATTACTTATTTAGCCAGTATTCTATGACAACCAACTGTCACTATGCTGGTTGGGACTGGCTAAACAGAAGAAAACCCTTGAATGCACTATACTTTTCTTCCTTCAGCTTTTCAACACAATATAGGCCTATTTCTGACATTGCTGCAGCAGGTAGTCTATAACGTGAACTTCAAAATTACTACCTCAGTTTTCCAAAGTATCTATTTTTTGATACCTCGTGCAACACGGCATATCCAGTATACCATTTACCTCAGAAGCACACACAGATAAAAATGAAAATATGTAGCATTTTTAAGAACTACTACATTTAGTAAAAATCAATTTTAAACAACAGGAATATACAAATGCAAAGAGTCATCCAACTGTAACTTTGGAATACATGATTATACAGTGTGCCATGTCTTCAGAAATGATGCTCCCTATTTTCTGAATGAAGAGTCTATTTCGGACATCAATGACTAAAAATACATCAGTTGCATACCTTTCATAGATTTTCTAATAAGCCTACATACTTCAACAACATTTAAAGCACTCAACTAAACATGTCCAGTTATTGTTCTGTTGTTCAGTTACACTATAATTAAAGGTCACAAACTTAAGGGATATTCTTCTACATACCTGTCTCATTATATCTGGATTATTCAGCATATGACTGATTTCTGGATTTCTTTGTATCAGTTGCTGCATTTGAGGATTAGCCATAATTAACTGCCTCATCAGGTCAGGATTTGAAAGCATGCTCTGAACAAATGGATTTTCCATTATCTGAACCATCATTTCTGGGTTGGACATGAGTTGCCGTTGCATCTGACTTTGTAACTCTGAGAAGTTTGAGGTACTTAATCCCAGGCTATTCAGACCTGCCAAACCTCCAAGGCCACCTTTAAGAGGATAAAAAAACCCACCACAATTGAATTTTAAACTTTTAGTATACTTCCAAATATACCCAGATTCCTTCCATGTACAAAGTATTTGAACACATAATTCAAAATAATGAAAACTAATGGAAAGTTTATCTTCATAAGGCTGTTTTGAGTCGTCTGCAAACACTTCACTACTTTAAATTAAAAGGCACTTAACTAAAACACTGATTAACTGCATCTGAAATACAGTAAGTTGTTAATTCTAACTATTTCTCATTTTCCACCGCTTTTTGGACAGTGTGTGTTTGGGATTTTTGTTCTATAGTTCTTAAAGAATAAAGCTTCACGGACAATTAATCTGAATCCAAGATACCCACCATACTACCAACACATATTCTTACCCAAGCTAAAAGGACTACTAGTTGTTGAAGATGGTGATGAGGTACTACTGCTTGATGTTGAAGTGGTAGCAGTAGTCCCAGTGCTGTTTGCTTGTTGCGCTGGATGGTCTTGTGATCTAAAAGAAGTAATTTCAAAAGTTGTGAGTTTCACTATTTAGTAACATCATTAAACACATTCTCAAGTAACAATACATCCTCAACTATGATTCTCAGGTAGCAAAAAAGAAAAAAAGAAAAACCACCCACCACACTTACTCTCTAGACAGCATCCTGTTACAGATGTCTCAGATTTGTTACATCACCATTTTTCCAGAAGAGCAATGGATGAGCATCACTACAGGTATTACCACCTTACTCATCCTATTCCTGGCTTGTCTACCAGAGTAGTTCCCTGTATCCTTAGCTTTGAGGACCTATGCCTTATTCCACTATACTTATACTACTAATTATATATCTAAGGCTTAAAGAAATAAAGCCTATCAACAATTAATGCTGGATTTCTTTCATGCCACACCTTAACTCAGATACATTACTGAATGTGAAATTTATTTAATACCTTAAATTCATTAGGAGATAAAATATCAGAATCTCAATATTGTTTAAAACTTCAAGAACAGTGTAAAAAAAATACAAACAGCTAAACAAGGTTAAAGCGAGCATAACTTAGCACAGGCACTGAAGGTTGCCCAAGTTAAATACCACATCATTCTACTGCAGAGGCATAAATATTAGGTGCTGCCACATAGTAGAAAAGATCAAGGAACTGAGCTTGTGTAAAACTAACCTGGCCTCTGCTCAAAAGTGAAGGCTAGTGTGAAATCTAAATCACTTCTTCAGTATGGTTCAATAATCACTCTCATAAACACCTGTACTTGCAGAACAGTAGCATAAAAATAAATCACAGATGCTATGAATTCAGACCTCACAGATTTGAGGATTCTACAGTACATTAAATTTCATACCTCAGTTCATCTCAGAGTACCCTTCTGCTATAGTAAAACTGTTTCACTTCAGTAAACTAGAAAAATAAAAATGTGAAAACAAACAAAAAATGCCAAACAAAAAGACACAAGTCTGAGAGATGTCTCAGGTCCAGAGACTTCCTTAATGTTCCTAAGAGGTCTCTGACTCCAGCTTAAACATATGCCACCAAAATCATAGACAGAATCCAAAAGTAGTGAAGGAAAGAGACTTACTAATTTTCTCACTGTTAGATACTTTTCTAGTATTTAAGAGATTAAGTTTTAGATGTAAATAGAAGTACTCTTAAGCTTCAGACATAAATAAAGGTAAAGCCTTGAGCTTGGAATGTCAGCATGGACTTGAAGACATCAGTTTCAACAGGTGCCTACGCCTTTGTGAGTCCAGGAAAGGGAAAGCATATCTCTCATGTTCCATGCTCTTTGATTATATAACACACTACCACAGAAGTAGATCCTCATCACAAACAGGAAAGGCTTACACAGAACAGAAGCAAGAACACTTTCAGTCTAAAATAATGAACAAGTTATTGACTAAGCAAGCTAGGTTCATTTGAGTGATTTATTACTCTACTTGCTGAAAAGATATTAATTAAGCCTTTTCCATCACAGTATTCCACAGGAAGTAATTGAGCAGAAGACACAGCTCAACTGAAGCAACTATTCACTGTCGCTTTAAAGGTGTCTCGGTAAAATAGGAAAGAAAAAAAAAGTCTCTCTGTTCCTCCACTACTACAGTAGTGTCTCAAAAATTTTGTTTTCACCAAAACAGTAAGTAATGATTCACTGCAAATTTTCATATGTGAAAAGAAATATATAACCCTATGGATAGTAAGAGCCGTTATCTAAGAACTATCAAGCCAAAACACAGCCAGCATTCAGCACTAAAAATTGAATACAGTAAGAGACCTGAATTTTGAAATAAATCAAATTAAAATACAAGAAAAAAAAAAAAAGCCCTGTAATTTCAGACTGTTGTTCTGCGCCAACTTTGACTACTCAGTTGATTAAAGCTATTTACTGAAATTTGCTCAACAGAAAGTTGTTAAGAATTTAGAGCATTTTTACTTCTTAAAGGTAAAGAGAAGATCTCTTATCAGTAAGATTTACCTGTTTTGCGATTTGATAACCAGGTGAACAGTGAGTCCATCATGAATTCCATGCTGTGTCAAAGTATCTTGATCTTTTAAAATCTTTCCAGCAAATATCAACACAAGCTGATCAGTGTGGGACTTGAAGCGCTTAGAGATTTCTTCCTTGAACTAAACAATGAAATTAACATTGTAAATTTTCGCAATTGAATATTGAACTGTATTTTTTTTTTAATCATTTAAGGACAAACTATTTTCTTCACATTCACTGTATTCCCCCACTTGAAGAGTACATTCTGTTTTACACGATCTACATATTCTCAACTTTTTTTCCCCACATAGGAAGATAGGAAATAATTCTTTTTTGTACAGCAAAATTCATAAGAGTTGCACATTAACATCACTAGCTGTATCGTCACTGTGCTAACAAAACCCTGATTTAAAGACTATTGTGGTTTCAATCTGGCACACATCCATGAGAATAAATATGGACTACTATATATATATATATACACACACACACACATA
>VWZE01025074.1:128578-151462 GCA_013396675.1 Eubucco bourcierii | reverse complement strand
AGAGAAGGCTTCCAGGAGACATTCTAGTAGCCTTCCAATATCTAAAGGAGACCTACAGGAAGGCAGGGGAGGGACAATTTACAAGGTCTTGCAATGGCAGGACTAGGGGCAGTGGGTTTAAATTGGCAGAGGGGAGATTTAGACTAGATGTTAGGAGGAAGTTCTTTACAGTGAGAGTGGTGAGGCACTGGAACAGGTTGCCCAGGGGAGTTGTGGCTGCTCCTTCCCTGGAGGTGTTCAAGGCCAGGTCGGACGAAGCCTTGAGTAACCTGTACTAGTGGGAGGTGTCCCTGCCTATGGCAGGGGGTTGGAACTAGATGATCTTTGAGGTCGCTTCCAACCCTAAACCATTCTATGATTCTATGATTTTATAATTGAAATTAAAGATTTTCACATATACATATAAAATGTAGAGACAAATTAATGTGAATCACTTGCATGGTCTCTTCTACTATTCCGGGACTCTATAGAGAGAAGTATGAAATCTGCATGAACACAACCACATTTTTTTCAAGACAGGAGGTATCAAACGGTTTCTAAGGAAATTTTAAAACAGTCTGCCTTTCACTCTGTATTAAAGGTTTTCTTTAAAAATAGTAAAATTAAAATTTACCTATTCCATGTCAGTATTTAAAAAATTGTCAAACATTCCATTCGGTTTCAGCCTTTTCAGTATCTTTTCCATTCATCAGTAATGTATAGAGAATAAGTAAGAATAATGTAAGTATGGTAGTTGAAGACATGTCAATTTCCATTAAAGTCGTTGCATTTGCTGTTAGTCTCACCACCTTTTTTAAATTTTATATAATTAATTTTATTTTTTTTTCTTTAATTATTTTCACCATGAAATTCATTTGCTTGTCAGTCTACTCACAATTTCACGTTCTGAGCTACAGGAAGAACTTCTGTCAGCAGCATTTGCTTTTCGTGTGGCTTATTTGAACAGACTTGTTTTTCAGTTGTTGTCTATGTGAATATGAAATCTCAGTTGCTTAGAGAACACATAATATTGTGTGCAAGTTGTGCATTTGTTAGAAGACAGATATAAATCCATATATAATTGACCCTGAGTTGTCTTTTATTTTAATCAGGATCAAAGCAAACTTAGTAGGACTGACGTGCCAGAGCTAACTCCATCGGAGTTAAAAATAGACACACACACCAAAAAAAAAAAAAAAAAAAAAAAAAAAAAAAAAAAGGTAAAAAGGTCACAGAATGGTTTAGGGTTGGAAGGGACCTCAAAGATCATTTAGTTCCAACCCTCCCACTAGAACAGGTTACTCAAGCCCTCATCCAACCTGGCCTTGAACACCTCCACGGAGGGAGCAGTCACAACCTCCCTGGGCAACCTGTGCCATTGTCTCACCACCCTCATTGTAAAGAACTGCTTCCTAGTATCCAGTCTAAATCTCCCCTCTGCTAGTTTAAACCCATTACTCTTCAACCCATCATTACAAGACCTTGTCAATAGTTCCTCCCCAACCTTCCTGTAGACCCCCTTCAGATGCTGGAAGGCTACTCCAAGGTCTCCTAAAAGCCTTCTCTTCTCCAGGCTGCAGAGCCCAAACTCTTGTAGCCTGTCCTCATAGCAGAGCTGTTGAAGCCCTCTGAGCATCTTTGTGGCCTTCTCTGGACCCACTCCAAGTTCTGTGTCTTTCTTGTGTTGGAGGCTTTTTACTGAATTTGTGTTGTTGCAGCTTTACATTGTTCCTCTCTCTACCAGGGTAGCAAGGCTCAACAAATGGCCACAAGTTGTAGTTACTGTACACTAGGCAGCAAAAAAATAAAGTTCATTAAATGGATTGGGTTACGAGATTTTAAGAAAACATTGTCTTGTACAAAATAGTTCTGTCCGATGAAGTACAGTAGTGGAAGTTCTCATAGTATTTGGAAAAACCTTTGTTATCTAATCAAAACCTTCTAACTGTAATCTTGATGATTTTATTTCCCTCCCATAATGCTTTCCCCTAGACCAGAATATGTGACTGATTCACCTGCAGCAGTAATTTGAAAGGTAGGTAGGTACAAGAAGTAAGATTCATCAGTTTGGCAATGATTCTATACATTATAAATATTAGAAACCACTCCTGAACATTGCTCACTTTTTCAAATAAGGTTTACAAAGATGGGATTGATGATCTCTGTTTGTTTTAACAAAAAACATGCACGTTCATAGAAACAGTGTATTTACAATCAGATTTGAAAACACAGAGGTAGATCTGTTTCAGGAATTTAAAGATACATATTTACCTAAGAAACTTATAAACAACTCAAACGTGTTAAGTAATAAGAAAATCCTTCAAATTCTGCCATCAAGTCACATACCAATAAACTAATACTGATTTATTTTGCTCTGAGTGACAGATAAGAAGAACTTCTCTGTAATTTTGGTACTATGGGAAAAATTACTAATTTAACCAAACAAGGTTTACTATGAAATATCTGTTGATATAAAGAAGAAGCAGAGGAAGAAGCAAGGAAATTCTACTGTTCTGCTCACCATGGGTCTTCATAAAATCATAGAATGACTTAAGATTGGAAGGGGCCTTAGAAATCATCTACACGAACTGTAATGGAGGGGTAATTAATTAATGCAAGACGGTATTGTTTTCAAAAAGCATTATTGTTTATTAATTTTCAATATTCAGGAGTCTCATCCCCCCAACCACTGATAATTGGTTCTTCGCACAGTCATGGAAACATTATACAGACAAGAACATAGGATCTAGAACGTTTAAGAAATAACTAGCAATAATATAACCACTAAACTCAGTTGAACTGGAATAGAAATTCTTGAGGTCATTTACACCACTTCTCCGCGAGATGGACTCAAGGAGTTCCTTTCTGATTATGACAGAAGACAACTGGTGAATTTCAAAAGGGTTTAAGTATTTACTCACAAATATTAATCTCCTGACTCACAGGGCTAGCTACAGCTTCAAACAATACCCAAACACTTGCAGAGTTGGTGTTGTCTTAGCTGCTGAGGTTTCTGATTCTTCCCAGACTTCCCAGGCTGCTGGGGAAAAGAGGCAGATGATCTCTGACCTTATCCTGCCTCCTTTGGGCGATGTGTGTGTCCCTTCTAGGGCTCCTCATCTTGGCAGGTGTAGGCAGGATGTCTTGCAATGTGCAGTCCTGGCATGGATGTCACAATGGCTATCCAGGCCTATCACATGGAGGCATTTATGCCTATCAAATCAGTTTCCAGGTGATAAACCCAAATACTAGGGTTTGTTATTCAGCAAAGCTAACTTACAGCTTAGCATAACATCGTGCTGAAGAAGGCAATAGTGAAATCATTACCAGAAGCACAAAGANGGCAATAGCGAAATCATTACCAGAAGCACAAAGAGCAGGATAAGGCAGGAATGATGGCAGCAAGCAGCAAGCAAGCAAGCACGAATACAATGGCAGAGCAGGTTGTGTTACCTGTTCATCTCATTTTATCAATACAACCCGAGACTAATGGGCCTTTGGACACAGTACAGCCAATCAGAAATGCAGTTACCCAAGTTTGATCATATTAGGTGAAACCATAGGTTTACTTTACCCAAATTTAGGAAGAACATAGGCCTTGCATGAGCCACGCACAAACCAAGTGTACGTACCTTGTTTACCACAGGATGTAAACAGGAGCAAAAGAAGTCTGGGCAAGCCAGAGTCCTTAGACTCAGTGGCTCCAGGTTCTTTGTCCTCTTCCCTCCGGTTTCTTCTCCCCGTAGCAGAAGGAGGGAGAGCAGAAAAATATGTCTGGGCAATCCAGGACATCTATAAGCCTATTTTGGCCTATCACTACTCCAACCCCTTTGCCATGGGCAGAAGTGCCTCTCAACCAGATTTGGTTGCTCAAGACCTCATCCAACATGGCCTTAAACAATCCCAGGGAGGAGGAAAGGAATTTATCTTTGAAATAAGTAGTATAGGTTTGTTTTCTAAAGCTGAGTATTGCTGAAAAGTCTTGCTTTTCAAGTATTTGAAAATTGAGGTACTCAAAACTTTAGACATCATTGAAAATTAATTTGATCTCATCCCTCTATTAATTACACCAAATCCACATATCCAGTTTCTTGAGATCCCACCACAAACCTGGGGAAGAAATTTGGCATAACAAACACTTGCTTCCCTAAATTATCTGAGACTCTATACAGATTTTCATTTAGAAGAGAACAGGTGAGTGTGCAGGAAGAGTTGCAGTCAGCATTGTGTGGGTAGATGTAGAGTAGTTGGATAGCTGGAGAGGGTTGGTAACGATGGGATCATCTATGCTCCTTTTACTTCACCTGTTATTGCAGACTGAAACAATTTTATCTTTTCTCCAAGCTTAGTGTCTGAATGGTAAAAAGCACCTTTTGCTGGATAATTACATTAATGAGGGAACATAGCATCTTGGGAGATACAGTGGTACTATGGAACTGTGAAGTAGTAGAAATGACCTTTAAGACAACATTCAAATAACTACATCCCTCTTAATGCAATCTTCTCTCCTAGGGTTACCTGGACACAGACATTATAGAAGTTTTTTGAGAGATGCAGGTTTGTTCTTGAGTTAATACATAAAAATAATGTAATTGAATTGAAGCTTTTTGTTTTCACCTTTGCCAAGGGGACTTCAAATACTTTGGCTGCTTCTTACAATGCCTGCAGACATGAAGAGGTTTTCAGACAGAACACCAAAGATAATGCATAATACATCTGAATCACCATTTTGCCTAGAGATATATTTAATTATTTAAGTAACATATGGATAACCAAACTTAAGCAATCAATGGACTTAGTATTATAACTATGGTATGTGATCTCCATTTTGGACATTAGGTGAAAGTTCTTCACAATGAGAGTAGTGAAATACTGGAACAGGTTGCCCAGAAAGTTGGTGGAGGTCCTGGGCGCTGGAGACATGCAAGGTCAAGCTTGAAGAAGCCCTGAGCAACCTGGTCTAGTTGGAGATGTCCTTGATCACTACAGGAGGACTGGAGACAATGACCTTTAAGGGTCCATTCCAAACAGATCAGTCCTATAAATCTATGGCTCTATGATTTAAAATTCCTCTGTAGTTCTGACATAAATTCGATTTTAGAACAGCAATAAAATGAAATGTATTCACTATTTGACTCTACTTGAACACACAGATGAAGAGAGGAACCAACTAATCAGTTATGCTAGAGCTATTTTACATGCACCTGCATTCTCCATGTAGCTCTGTTGTGGTAGGCCTGAATAGGCCAAAATAGGCTTATAGATGTCCTGGATTGCCCAGACATGATTTTCTGCTCTCCCTCCTTCTGCTATGGGGAGAAGAAACCAGTGGGAAGAGGACAAAGAACCTGAAGCCACTGAGTCTAAGGATTCTGGCTTGCCCAGACTTCTTTTGCTCCTGTTTACATCCTGTGGTAAACAAGGCACGTACACTTGGCTTGTGCGTGGCTCATGCAAGGCCTGTGTTCTTCCTAAATTTGGGTAAAGCAAGCCTATGGCTTCACCTAATATGGTCAAACTTGGGTAACTGCCTTTCTGATTGGCTGTACTGTGTCCAAAGGCCCATTAGTCTCAGGTTGTATTGATAAAATGATAAGTAGGTAATACAATGTGCTGTGCTGTTGTATTTGTGCTTGCTTGCCTACTTGCTGCCTGCTGCCATTGCTCTCTGCTTCTGGCAGTGTTCTGCCTCACTGCATCATGCCATGCTTTACAGCACGATGTTATGCTAACCTATAAATTAGCTCTGCTGAACTACCTGGAAACTGCCTGCTTCAAGTTTACCAGGAACAGACTCTAAACGCCTCCATGTGACCGGCCTGCATAGGTGCCAAGACTGCACGTCTGAAGACATCTTACCTACACCTGCCAACATGAGGAGCCCTGGAAGGGGGACACAGATCATCCAGAGGGTTCAGGATAAAGTAAGAGATCACCTGTCTCCTTTCCCCAGCAGCCTGGGAAGCCTGGGAAGAACCAGAAGCCTCAGCAGCTGGTAAGGTATTGACAGAACTCCCTGAAACCGTTTGGGTGCTGTCTGAAGCTGTAGCCAGCCTCGTGAGTCAGGAGCTAATATTTGTGAGTAAATACTTAAAACCTCTTGTAATTCTCTAATTGCCTTCTTCCATAAGCAGAAAGGAACTTCCTGAGTCCATCTAGTGGGCAAGCAGTATACTCGACCCCAAGAACCTTCACTTCCAGTTCAATTGAGTTTAATGTTTATATTACTGCTAGTTATTTCCTAAACGTTCTAGATCCTATGCTATTATCTGCACAATGGTTTCATGACCGTTGCAAAAATCCTGATTGTTATTAAAATTAGTGGTTGAGGAGTAAGACTCCTAAACACCAAAATTAATAAACAATACTAATTTTGAAAAATACCATCTTGCAATCAACTAGTTACTCCTCCTTTACAAGCTTACACAGACCAAAACACCTTGTCAGTGCATTTTGTGCATGGAAAACAAAAATTTTAAAAAAAGAGAGCTCAGAAAAGTACTTTTTGAGATGTCTTTACTATACATACCATGCCAGAATAACATGAAAATAACTGAAAAAGATACTATGCAATACAACTTTAAAACAGGAGTAAAGGGAAGCTGTGTGTACTCTTGAGATTTTTGTTTTGATGAATTAGTTATGTTCTGACTGACATCAATCTGTGAAACATACTGATGCCATAATGTGGTTTGGTTTTGTTTTTGTTTTTTTTTTTAATTACAGAGCAATATGGAAAATATTTGTTTCCTTCTTGTTGTTTTTTTAATTCTTATTGCAGGTAGAACAGAAAGAAACAGAACAAGTTTCCCAATAGCCAATTTTTGAAGAGTAAATTTCCTATACAATGTTTTGATTCTCTTCTCTCTTCTACTGCTATCTCCTCTCTGACATTTGCAGGGGAAGCTTTTCATCTCTTCCTCAAGTCAAATTATAAATTAGCAGTTATAAAGTAAGCAATTCATGTTTAATTCAGCTTAATTGAATTCAATTCAATTCAAATAAGGCAGCAGACACGCAGGGCATATGCAAAACAGTTTTCATGCATACTCATGCCTATCCGTAACATAGCCAAAAGGTACTGAGGCATTTGGCACTGCAAGACTTACTTCCAGACAGTAATTCCCTTTGTCCTGGTCCATGGTCATGTACCAGTATGAAAGGGATTCCCAACTACCTCTCAAAGTCTCAGTCTGGAAACGTTTTTTTCTGAGCCTTCTGATGGGCATGTGTCCCATTTACATAACTTAATTTTTATTTCTAAAATTTATGTATTCTACATATTAGACATAACTGCTACATTTTTAATAGTATAGCTCAAGGCACCCTGGAGATAAGTTCTGAAACATATATTGGTGGGAGAATAACTTCTGGAGAAGGAGTATAATTCCAGCTGACAGGTACTAGACCTCTTCTTTGAATGACAGTTTTTAACCAGTCCTTGGGATATAGGATGGTATCCCATGACTGAGAAAAAGAATCTAGGATCAAAAGAAATGGCTAACACAAAGAACAAATATTTTGGCCACAAAACTGTACGTGTTTTAAAAATCTGCTTCCCAGATAAGTGTTGGAAAGCAGATTAATTTTTATTCCATACTTTCAGAAATCAGATTATGTTATCTATTGGCATTTTCAAGAGTCTTATTCAGTCTTATTCAGCTCTCTATTGCTTCTCAGGCCTAACATTTTGGAAGATACAGCAACGTTTAGAATTTCCCTTGAAAATTTGAGTGAGCAGTTAGTGTGAGTGTCTACTTACTGTGATGTAATATACCATGGGGAAAAGAAGCAAAGGAGAGAAAAACGTTCCTTCAGATCATTTACGCACATCACCAGGAAGGCACAACTCACAAGGACAGATAATAACTTTTCCTCCTGTTCCTCCCTTCTGGTTTCCTGTCATTCTTCAAGGAAACTGCAAATTTTCTTCCAGCTGTGGTACTTTCCTCATTTTTTTTTTTTTTGTGAAGAACAGTTTCTACTTTATCACTTTTCCACCCATATATCCCAAAATTACTTTATCAAGGTGGAATTTTATTTGTATGTTTTCCCCAACAGTGCACAACACTGAATATTTTGGTGTGGCAAACAGGGAACATGAAAAGGAGTTTGTGTGTTTGTGTATGGTTTTGTTTGAAGTTTTCTTTTATTTCTTTGTTTTCCTTTTTGGTTTTGTTTTGTTGCCTTTTTTTCTTTTAAGAAAAGTAGGGAACAACATCTGAAATAAAGCAAACAGGGGTGAAGAAAAGCAGCTTTGCTAGAAGGGAAATGTCTGTAAGAGCGGTGAAATAACAGGAAGTCATCAATAAGTCACTTGAAACTGATCAGAAATTTGATTATGGGCAGGCAAGTCTAATTGTTTTTCATCATGTGTTGCTGAAGAAACAAAACAATCAGAATTCAAGACTGGAAGAGGTGATAAATCTGTTCATAACAGAGAATGCGATGGACTTGAGGAAAGTCTCTAAACGGCAAAATTCAAAATGGAGGAGAAAAGAGATCAGAACTTGGAAAAGTTTAAACTGTATTCTTACCCTGGAAGTCTGGACTAGATGACCCTTTGTGATGGTTTGGGTGTTCCCTGCCCCCCACACTTTGTAAAATGACCCAGACTAGAGCTCAACCAGCTGGAAGTTAAGGACTGAAGCTCTATTTACAGCTCAGCACAATGTACAAGCAGATAGATACACTATAGACAGAAATATTTACAGAAATATACAAGTTAAAGGTAATATAGAAACACAACTCCCCTTCCAGAAATCAGAGACCCCAGGAGGAGCTCCCAACCACCCTTCCTCCTTCTCCCCACTCCTGTACCTTACCCCAAGGTTTGCTTTACGTGCAAGGTAAATTAGGAGGATCGGTCAGGGGGGTTAGAAGAAAAGTGGTTAGTGAAAATTAATCGGTAGAGGAGCCAGAAGCTGCTAGACAGCTGCAGACGCTGTTCTCCCAGTAGGAGACAGAGAATGCCTTACCTATGTTTTGGTTTCTCTTCCCAAAACAATTTTCAGCAAGCCTATGAGTGAAATAGACATCACCATGCTTTCCTTTCACAGCCTATAGTGTAATTTTTCTCTATTAAAATATTCTAATTGGCCTCAAACCAGCACACCCTTGAGGTCCCTTTCCAACCTGGTATTCTATGAATCTATGAACCCTTGCAAAGTTTTGTTTCATGTAGAATGAACTCCCATGTGCAAAAGGACACTGACACACTTTTTTTCAACAGTGCTTGCTAATTTTCTACAAACTCCTTTCTTATTTAGAATTCAAAGATTTTGAGAGCTGGAGGAGGTACTGTTCAGAGAAAGGAAAGGGGTGGGATATCGCTAAGTTTTTTGTAAGAATTAGAGTGAAAAACAATTTCCCTTTCAATAAAATCCTGTAGGAGGGACCCCACCCTGAAACAGAGACGTATGGCTACCTGAAGAGGATAGTGATAGAGTAGTTTTGCTGGGCACTTGGTGTCCAGACAGAGTCATACAGTGTGTGGTATGTAAGCTGAAGCCCTGCCTAGTACAAAAAGGTAGAAATGCAGATGTCATTGCTGAGAGAGTAGTCAGGAGGTCAAGGATTCAGAAGGAAAAATACAGGCATGAAATATACTGTGGAATATAATGCAGGATTTAAAATTTGCCTTTTGACATCACCGTGTCTTGCATAAGGGGAAACAGAAATGTTTACCCTTGTCTTCCTGGCTATCAAAGGCTCTCTGGTTATCTCAGCACATGAGTGGGTCAGCACAATACTCCTTAGCTTATCACTTTGTCTTCTTCTGGACTCTCAGATATATTCTATCTGTGGATTTTCTTTCTGGATTCCTAAACAAGAGGAACTGAGCACATGAGTGACTGCTGCAGTGCATCTTTGTTGTCTCCCAATTATTTCACAAGGCTCAGAGTATTTGACTATCAATAAATGACATCTTCCATAAAGCAACTTTTGAAAAATGCTACTGTCATTGGATTTTTTTTCTACTAAGTAATGCCAGAAACCACCAATTATAATTCTTTCATTTGTTCAGTTTTCAACTAACATTTCCACAGGTCATGTCTGCAGTATTATTAGATTAAATAAAATTAGAGTTGTCTGAGTAACCCTCAATCAATGACTTCTAAATTCAAGTACATGCATTTTAACTCCTACAATTTGAGTTTTCCGAGTTTCTTTAAAAGTAAAACTTTGAAAATATGTGAACACTAAGGACACAACCTATGCGACTGCATCCATCCATGGACACACATGCAAGGTCGCCTTTACCTCTGATCTCACAATAGGGATACTCACAGTCTTCACATCAGAAGCAGTTTCTGCCTCAACACACCACATGCTGTAGTTTTATTTCCATAAATAAATGTCCACATGAATACATTTGTGTCTCATTTATACATTACATGCATGTCCTCCCCTCCAGCCTTTCTGTCTGTTGCTCTCTGTTCCAAGAATCATAGAATCATAGAATGGTAAGGTTAGAAGGATGCTGATAGTACCCTTATACTCTTTATTACTGTTGCTGAGCTCTCCTGTTTCATACACCCCTTCACTTATCCACCTACCAACTATTGTATGTCTACTCCAGGAGATTTCTTCAGGAAGCTAAATTTAACTTGGGCAAAAAGAACCCACTGGTGGTCTTTGTAAACATATACTCCATTTATTTTTGGGGCAGTTATGATTGGCAACATCAATTTCCCTGATCACTAATCTCTTTGGATCCTACTCTGTTGGTTCACACACCCTGTTCCAGATGTCCTGCAGGCTTTAAAGGATGCTATTCTGCAAATTCATATTTTCTTACTCATAGCAAACAATAGCAGTCCTGTGAACAATTGACTGTTGCCTACATTTTAACCTTATCTTTAACATACCTTTTTCTTGTTCTGTGTACTAAACTCAGGTACCTTTATTTTAGTCTATCCAAACTCACAGAATCACAGAATTAACCAGGTTGGAAAAGACCTTTGAGATCATCAGGTCAAACCTATCACCCAGATCTCACCTCTTCCTTTCCACTCAGCTTCAAATACCTTGTTTTATGGTATTACCACCTTATAATTGTGTTGTTTCTCATACTAATCTGCATGGCCCACTAAATCCAGCTATTACCATTGCTGTAATGATGAATGCCATCAGCCTGTCTCATGGTCTTACCTCCCCAGTCCAAAGATAATTTTGCATGCAAATTTATTCTCAGAAATGTTTCTGCTCATTATCTTGTTGATGCTTGACACTTTTGAATGATACCTAATAAAAAAATGCCAGGCAGAAAACTAGTGGAATATGTCCATATAAATATATATATATACATATATATAGATCTAGATGTAGATATAGATATAGACAAAGACATAGACATCAACATAGACATAGACATAGAGATATAGATGTAGAGATAGATGTAGATTTATTTAAATATATGTATATAGGTTTATTTTATATATATATATATATGTGTGTGTCTGCATAACTACTGATTTCCTAGTAGTGTGGAGACCATCAAGGTGTGTTTAACTAACCAACACAAATGCACATGATCATGCAGCCAATATAATTGCTTCTTTATAGCCACTGTTATTCCATTACTTTTGTTTTTCCAAAATGCTGTTGTGCCCTTTGGAGCATGAGCCATATTTTCTTGTGTATTGCTATCAAAAAAAAAGGTAATATTCAGTAGAATCTTCACCTCTATGTCAGTCTCTGGACGTGAAAAAGACAATAATGCATAAATAGAGATGTCATTTGGGGAGGGGTGGTCAGCATTTACATATGTTAATTTGGGAAAGTGATGGTATTAAAAATTTGAGTACTTCAATCAGTTTGCAAGAAAGGAAGGTATCAAACAGCTGGTGCAGAAATAGCTTTCATCATTTTCAGAGAAAACAGTTATTGTTTTGTAATGTGTTTTGTGGTTTCGCAGGTGACTTGGCAATGAAACAAAAGTAATTTTCTCTAATGAACTGCATTCTGTGTAGTTCTTTGTTGTTACATCTGTTGCAAGATAATTACTATTTTATTTACTCTGACCATTTCCACTGTAGGTGATTTTTATGTATATTTATTAGCAAAGAAAGTCACTTTTTTGCTTCCAAAAAGAAGGAATTAACATATAAATCTAGAGTTAAATCTTCTAAGTTACTACTGTAATATCAGCATTGAAAGTCTACTACACAAATGGATCATCAAAGTGAAATTATCTCTGATCCCATGCCTATTTAATTCTGAAGGTCTGAAGGAGAGAGTAAATTTAGCTTTGCAATACTGCACTGTTTATTTAGGACAGCTGTAGTTTCAGGTTTCCTCCTAAAACGTTTTTTTTATATGATGGCTTCTTCAGACAGCAGAATGAAAAATTGTAGCAATCCAAAGTGATCAAAATTATCTTAACCTTATACAGAAATGTCTTCTATGGATCAGAGGATTACTAAGTATATATTAGAATTGGCCAGAGAGGAAACATATATTCCTTCCACTGTTTGAAGATAGCGTTGTGGGTTTTTTTTTCCCTTTGCATCCAGGAATGCTTCCAGGTGGGTTTTGAAAGCCTCCAGAGAAGGAGACACCACAACGTCTCTGGGCAGCCTGTTCCAGGGCTCTGTCACCCTCACTGTAAAAAAGTTTCTCCTCACATTGAGATGAAACCTTCTCTGCTCCAGTTTGTAGCCTTTGCTCCTTGTCTTACTGCTGCAGATAACGGAAAAGAGATTGGCACCATCCACTGGACACCTGACCCTCAGGTATTTAGAGACATTGATCAGATCTCTAAGTCTTCTCTTCTCCAGACTAAAGAGCCCCAGGGATCTCAGTCTTTCTTTGTAGGGGAGATGCTCATGTTCCCCAGTCATCCTTGTGGCGCTCTGATGAACTCTTTCCAGCAGATCCCTGTCTCTTAGCCCCCATATTTAGATGAAAAAGCATTTAATAAAAGACTCATCTCTGCTGGTAATTTGCTATTGCTTCTCTTTTACTGAGAAGAAAACCTTGTCATTTCAGACATAAGACAACCTGAGAAACGGTTTTCCATGTTTTTTTTCTTTACTTAGATTAACATAAAATAGATTGTAACTGGATTAAATATAACCTCAAAGAAGAAAAAAAATAAAAGAAAAACCTAGATCCTAGATTACTGTAAAATGTCAAGTGGGCCAAACAACCTTTACAATCATCTTCCTATCAGATGTTTCAAAGTCAGTAAGTTCTGTCTGAAAAGTGTTCAGTTACTAAAAAATAGGCCTCAGCTTCTTGTATATAATAATGAAATAGGTAATTTTCTTAAGGATAGTAAATTGTTGCAGGTGTCATTCTACAAAAGGAGGAAAATCTATTACCTTCACAATGTGAGAACGTTAGATTTAGTACTGCAAGATATATTGTAGGGTTGGCAAGGTTTTGTCTGAAAAGGTGTGGATGACATGAGGTTTACACAAAAGAACAGAATGATTTGTGCTCAGCAGTATAATGGACTTAGCACTAGTATTTTATAATAATAAAATTGCCACTAACTTGTGACTTCAGATACACTTTCATAAAAACAAAGAGAGGGAAAAAAAAAAAAAAAAAGTAAGATCTATCAGAATAGTAATTGGGAAAATAAAATGTAAAGAAATACCCCAACCAAAAAAAACCCACCAACAACCAACCAAACAAAATAGCAACAAAATAAATACCCTACACAGTCAGTGTGGAACATTGCTCGGATTTTGCCAGTGTGCAAACATCTCCGAGTTATGAATAGAGGAGAGAGTGTAATTTCTTTCAGAAGTAATAAAAACACTGTTCTTGTACTTTTATTTTGGGAAGCAATGTTGAATAATTGTGTGAAAGGTGGTTAGGGAATGAGTGACCCTGGGGAGTGATTTCAATGTTTGCTCTGATTATTCAAAGATACAAATTTCTGCTGAAGGGAAGAAAAATACATGACTAGCATTGTACCACTATTTCCCTGGGACATGACAACAGCTAAAACTTGTGTATGAATTCTTATGTTCATACCAAAGGTACAATTTTTATTGCCTGGAAATTAGGCCAGCTGAGAAAAAAAATTGTTTGCCTCTTTTACCTCTCTCCTGGCAATGAAGGAAATTAATGCCAATCAGTAAAACTGTAGAGAACAAACACTTACTGCTGATGACTTGACATCTATTCATCAGACCTTCCGAGGGTGTTTACTATTGTCTCTAGCCTGGTTTTGGTGGTTAAGAGCAGTGGAATTGCTCTAGATGTGCTGCTGTAGAACCTCTCATCTACTTGCATTCAGAAGAAATCCGGGCAATGACCTTTAGATTGTGTTGTGTACTAAACCATGATGAATGGGAAAAGGAAGCAATTTTCCAAAACACTGATGTAGATGTATCTTTATCAACATACTCAGCACTTTCTGCTCCTTTTTAAAACATCAGGTTTCAGAAATGCTGCTAAAATTGGTAGTAATAAGTTTTTAAAGCATCACCCATGAACCATATTAAGTTACTGCATTCACAGTCTCTCAGAAGATGCAACAAAAGACATTACTCTTAGTCTTCCTCCAAGAAAGAATCAACAAGCAAGGGAATAAAATGTGTAATTGTCCCTAACTAAGAAATACCACAGAATAACACATCTTATGATCTCACTCCCATTTCCAGTCATTATGGAATCCATACTCTAATTAAACAAGTATTGATTATAGAAACCCAATCCTAAAGTTTTGCTTAGCCCTTACTCAGGAAACTCCACTACTCACTTTTTGTTATTCGTTTTTTTCATTCCTTCTTGCCAAAGTATATAAATTTGTGATGACTTTTATGCAGATTTTCAAGACACATTTGCATCACTGAGGTTTAAAATCTATTGGGTTTTTGCCTCTTTAAAAAACACAACAGACAAAACTTGAGCTACGGTCTTAAGATTCACTTCAAAGCAGGCAGCAATCAAAGCTACTATGTTTTTTCTCCATTGATCTGTTAGGTGAAGAGAATCTCAACACAGGGTACAAATGACCATGAGAAAAAAGAAAAAAAAACCAAAAAACTGTTTAGCTCAGATCAGCAAAGCGCAGTGCAAAAAGCTTAATTCTGCAGTGAAAACTCTTTCATCATACCCAGTTATACCGAGCTGGATTAACAACTCATTGCAACAAATATATGCAAAACTACCTCAGATAAATCCTGCTCCACGTTACAAAGGGTTAAACTTCTGTGTCAGCTTTGGGAGAGAGAAGTGGCTCACATCCTGTGCACAACATATTACCAGTTTCTCATGCACTTCCAGAGTGGAATCAAACTTGGCCAGAGAGGACATGCAGAGAAACAAGCTCCCTCTTCCTCCTGAGAATACAAGATTAGGGTCAGACTCAGTGGGGAATAGATTAATTAATGATCCTCAATCCCCCAACAAAATGTTTTGTCTTTTTACAGGTATATGTGAAATTCTAGCAGTTCCAAGATTTCCTCCATCCAACAGGGACATTCATGAGAACATGACTTTTTTTTTCAATTGATGTAGATGTTTGACATGATATTATTGAATCAAAAATGAACCTCCTGGTTTTTAAATTGCTATGCTACTTTCAGTGACAGTCCTCAGGCTTACTTCTCTGGACTACTAAGAATGAGGCACAACAACAGGAGCTAAAAAATTTGAAAAAAAAAAAAAAGAGTATTTTTAACTACTAATACTCTGCAAGACAGGAAACATAATTCGTGTATGAAAAATATCATATCTCTTATGGATGCTATTATGGATGCAGTATAACTATCCCTAATTAGGTATAATAGTCTATATAGTAATATATATAGTAGCACATAATAGGTGTGTTGGACTAGTGGATCTTCAGAGGTCCCTTCCAACCTCTACCACTCTGTGATTCTTTGTGATTCAGTGATAATTAAGATCTTGTAAGCAAACATCTTTTGTATAATTCTCTATGATTAGCACATTCAAAATTGTTCAGAAAAGAAAACCATTCTGCCACACGGAAAAAATATTCTCTGTAATTGGTCAGGGGAAAGGTGAATGAAACTGATTAGATAATTCAAAATATCCCCTTAAGAATGTTGATTTGCCAAAAGAGAAACTGCTCACAAACCCTTGTCTGGATGATGCTTCTTAGAGTTTTTTCATTACTGAAATAGAATTTCTGATCAAACTTGAAGTGAATGAACAGGATTTCAAGGCAGGCGTTAGCATAAAAAGGGTGGTAGATACTAGCATAAAAAAAGGTTACATTACTCCCTTCAGAGTACTAAATTCAAGGCCTTTCTAATTCACAGAATTGATTTGTCTTCAGTAATTGTAATGTCTTCTACCTACTGTTTGACTTCACATTGCCCCAAACTTGGGGTCTTTTGAGGTTAGCCAGGTAAAAATATACGAGTAGATATTACAGCACCTTTCATAGAATCATAGAATCATAGAATGGTAAGGTTGGAAGGGACCTCAAGGATCATCTAGTTCCAACCCCCTGCCATAGGCAGGGACACCTCCCACTAGTACAGGTTACTCAAGGCCTCATCCAATCTGGCCTTGAACACATCCAGGGAGGGAGCAGCCACAACCTCCCTGGGCAACCTGTTCCAGTGCCTCACCACCCTCACTGTAAAGAACTTCCTCCTAACATCCAGTCTAAATTTCCCCTCTGCCAGTTTAAGCCCATTGCCCCTTGTCCTGTCATTGCAGGACCTTGTAAATAATCCTTCCCCAGCCTTCCTGTAGGTCCCCTTCAGATACTGGTAGGTTACTATCAGGTCCCCTCGAAGCCTTCTCTTCTCCAGGCTGAAGAGCCCCAACTCTCTCAGCCTGTCCTCATAGGAGAGCTGCTCCAGCCCTCTGAGCATCTTTGTGGCCCTCCTCTGGACCCGCTCCAACACTTCCATGTCCTTCCTGTGCTGAGGGTTCCAGAACTGCACACAGTACTCCAGGTGGGGTCTGACGAGAGCAGAGTAAAGGGGCAGAATCCCCTCCCTTGCCCTGCTGGCCACGCTTCTCTTGATGCAGCCTAGGACTCGGTTGGCTGTCTGGGCTGCATGTGCACACTGCAGGCTCATGTTGCGCTTTTCATCAACCCAGACTCCAAGGTCCTTTTCCTCAGGGCTACTCTCCAGCCTGTATTTGTGCTTGGGATTGTGCCTACCCAGGTGCAGGACCTTACACTTGGCCTTGTTGAATCTCATGAGATTGGCCTGGGCCCACCTCTCCAGCCTGTCCAGGTCCCTCTGGATGTCATCCCTGCCCTCTAGCAAGTCGACTTGATAATTACAGACCCCCAAGAATGGATACCCTTGGGTCATCGGCTCATATCAAAATAAGTGCAATTAGTCATGCTGTTTGGAGACATGATACTGCTTCCTGACACCAACAGTTCTCATCACAGTTCACATCAACTGATGTGACTTGTAGACCTTTCAATTTTTTCTCTTATCCTAAGACTACTACTGATCCAGACAGGTTTTCCCCTTCAACCTCCCTAATATATGTATTTTTCAGGCTATGGCTAGAGTCCCAGCCTAGTTTTCCTGTCCCCAAATTTTGGATAGAAGAGGATCACTTTGCATTTGGACTTACCATCACGTCTCTTATCATGAGAACACAAGAGAAAGGGCTATAGAACTACTGACATTAATCACTGTTTCACCAAAGTAGCTGTAAGTTACCAAGTCTTACCAGGAGACACTGAGGGAGCTGGAGCTCTTTAGCTTGAAGAGGAGGAGCCTGAGGGGTGACCTCACTTGTGTTTATAAATACATGAAGTGTAAGTGCTAAGAAGATGGAGCCAGGCTCTGCTCAGTGATGCCCAATGACAGGACAAGGGGCAATGGGTGGAAGTTGAGGCATAGGAAGTTTCATGTAAACAGGAGGAGGAATTTTTTTTGCTATGAGTGTGACAGAACACTGGAACAGGCTACCCAGGGATGTTGTGGAGTCTCCCTGTCTGGAGATACTCAAGACATGCCTGGACACATTCCTGTGTGATCTGGTTTAGGTGATCCTGCTCTGGCAGGGGGCTTGGACTGGGTGAGCTTTTGATGTCGCTTCCAACCCATAACCTTCTGTGATTCTGTGAAGTACACAGAATATAAAGGAAAATTGTATTTATCATTCAGGCACTTTGAGGAACCATTCAGTATGACATATTTTACTTGTGTTATGCTGCACACTCCATATACAATTCACTTCTTATTTACCCGGAATTTTGTTGCAGGGAATGGGGAGGAGGTGTATAGAGAACAAGCAGTAGATGTTTTTGGAAGAAGTTAATATAGCAACAAACAGAAAAAAAAAATTATATGTGAAATGATTAAAGATCCATTAAACAAGCAATCAACCTCCTACTCTCCAAATATCAGGAATGAATATGTTGAATGAATCACACTACTATTTTGCACAATGAAACATGACAACATTTTAGAATATTGTTTGAATTGCTTTATTTTAAAAATCAGATTTTAGGGTGGGGAANTGGACTGGATGATCTTGGAGGTCTCTTCTAAAGTGGTGAAAAAAAAAAAAAAAAAAAAAAAAAAAAGACAGTCCATAACCTTTAGTGTTTAGAAACCAAATCTGAGCCCACATATTCAAATAAAAGAATGTCCTAAATATCCTAAAGTTCTGTGTTAGGTTATGAAAGGGCAAAACATTAATGAAAATGATTAACTGCATATCAGAGAAGTGCTTACATTCATGCAGAATGTAACAGATAAAATGAGGTTGATGCAAGCAGCCATAAGGGTGGCCTGGTTAGAAGGTGAAAAAATACTGTCAGAGAAGTTGGCTGCCATTATGGGAACTGTGAACACAGGAGTAGGCCTATGAACCAGACACACTCTCAGAAAAGGAAGATGGTCTCTTTGAACTACAGCTGGGGTAGCTAGAAACTGGGAGCATCCTCAGACACCACTGAAAATGGAAAACCAAGGCAATGTAATGTCAATTTATTGTGTGAAAAAAAATGGAAAAGGTCTGAGACAATGAGTTTGAAAGAACAGAAAACAGCATAATTACAGGTGAATAAAAAAAAGTTAACATGATCTATTAGCTGTTCAAAATGGTACTGTCTTATGCCCTTTTATGTCTTTATTATAAGACTTTAAGTTTTGAACAAAATGGATTACCCCTCTGAAAACTTCCTGTGCTGCACGCACACTTTCATAGATTCATAGAAGGTTAGGGGCTGGAAGGAGCCTTGAAAGATGATAGAGTCCAAAACCCTTGCAGAGCAGATCACCTAGACCAGATCATGCAGGAGCACATCCATGTTGGTCTTGTATGGGAGTGACATATTTCAGTTTAGTATGAAACAGTGGTGTGCCATCTAGGTGTAGGTGGTAGATAAGATAAATGGAAGTGAGAACAGAAGGAATGCTGGCGTAGGTCTGATTTAATTAACTAGTGTAATTAGTATGCATGGGGAGTAAAGGGCGTGATCTGAAGACTATCTGAAGCCTGCCATCTGAAGAGAACTGAAAGTGTATATAAGTTATGCAAGTTTTGCAAATAAATGCCCTCACTTGGGAAAAGCCTTCTGAAGCCCACACCCTTGCCCCCCTCAACTGCTACAGTCTTGATTATTTCCAGAGAGGGAGACTCCACAACCCCTCTGGACAGCCTATTCCAGTGTTCTGGCAGCCTCATAGGGAAATAAAAAATTTCCTTTTGTTTCCATGGAACTTCCTATACCTCGACTTCCACCCATTGCCCCTCATCGTGGCATTGGGCATCACTGAGCAAAGCCTGGCTCTATCCTCCTGGAACTCACCCTTTACATCTTCAGAAACATGAATGAGGTCACCTCTTATTCTCCTCTTCTCCAAGCTAAAGAGCCCCAACTCCCTCAGTCTATCCTCATAAAGATGTTCCACTCCCTTAATCATCCTTGTGGCTCTGCACTGGACTCTCTCAAGCAGTTCCTGAGGTCCCTCTTGAACTGAGAAACCCATAGCTGGACACAGTAATCTAGACACAGCCTGACCAGAACAAAGTATATATGCTGAACTTTTGTGGGATCTTAGACTCTCACCAGACACACCTGGTTGACTCCAGACTCTCTAATGCAGATCATTTCGGTAGTGGGAGCCTGCTCAGTAAACTAAAGTAATTTTAGGCAGACAGATGAGATGCAAGTTGGTCACAGTGACAATCATATTATAATCCTGTTTTATCTGTTTTAAAACTAACTAAAGGGTAATATTTTCTCAACACAGAGAGGGATTTAAGCTTTCACAATATTCAAAATTAAATCTCAATATGTAACTATGGAGATATTTAATTGCATGAAACAAAATTAGGGAGGGGAAAAAAAAAAGGATTGCTAGCCTTCTTTTTATTTTTTTTTAAAGAAACTTAAGCTGTCATTTTTTTTCTATGTAAGAAGAATATGTGCAGAACTTGTTACTTGGTAGAGAGATTATCATGAAGGGTGATGGCTTACCTACTGCTCACTGAGCTCACTAATATATTTCCACTTACATAATGAATTTTAGATTTCACCCTGCTAGTGACAAAATAATCTCCACGAGGAAATGCCTTGTAAAATAGTAGCCTTCTAGAAACATCATTTAAAAATGTTATTATTCATGCTAGTGATCTGCATCATATTTCCTAGTGCCATTTTTGATCTCTGAGAACTCACATCTTGACCAGCATCAAGCCCAAACAGAACCTTTTTTTTTTTTTTTTTCCCTTCATTNTTTTTTTTTTTTTTTTTTTTTTTTTTCCCTTCATTACAGCTTTGTACATATATGGATGAATTATCAATTTTGGATTCCCTAGAGGGATAAGTAAGTTTTCTGCTTACTGGTTTCAGCCATATGGTTACCCTAGGCAGAAAAATGGAACGTTGGCAGATTGGATCAAAAAAACCCCACTTTAAATGAAACATTCTACCCCGCGCAAGATAATTGACTCCTAATCAATTTTTAAATTCGGTTTCATTCTAAAATTGGTAGAGGCAACATAGTATTAATAATAATTTATCTCAGTGGTTTTGATTTTACAAACAGACTTTATAAGGACAAATGAGAATTACTCCAGCAGTAAGAGACTGTAACTCATCAGTCAATGCATTAATATTTTGTGCGATTATAAAATATTTATTCTGATCAAAAAATGAAGGAAAAGACAGAAAGGGAGTATGTTTTTTTTTGTTTTTTTCAAAATATGCAATTTTTTTTTCCAAAATGTCACTTTGAAATGGAAAGAGAAAATAAGCCGTAACTAACCTGCTATGTGATCCATAGGAAGAGAAAAGCACTTTCAAACTCACTGAGTAATTGTTCTGTGACAAAACCAAAACTGTTCTAAAGGACCATGAAATTCCAACCCTTTCAGTTTGAATACTTCAGCAACCACAGCTTGTGTTTGATGGTTTGCTCTTTTGTCCTTCCAACCTCATCCAACCTCCTCTTACACACCTCCAGGGATGGTGACTCCACCACCTCCCCAGATAGCTCATTCCAATGGCCAATCACTCTTTCCATGTAGAACTTATTCCTAATGCCCAGCCTAAACCCACCCTGGCAAATTTTGAGGTTGTGTCCCCTTGTTCTGTCACTGGGTGTGGGTGAGAAGAGATCAACCCTGCCTGGCTACAACCTCCTTTCAGGTAGTTGTAGACAGCAATGTAGTCTCCCCTGACCCTCTGCTTCTCCAGGCTGCACACCCCCAGCTCCCTCAGCCTCTCCTCACAGGGCTGTGCTCCAGGTCCCTCACCAGCTTTGCTACCCTTCTCTGGACACGTTCCAGCATCTCAACATCTTTCTTAAATTGAGGGGCCCAGAATTTGACATAGTACTCAAGGTGTGGTCTAACCAGTGCTGAGCACAGAGACAGAATGACCTTCCTGGTCCTACTGGCCACACTATTCCTGCTACAGGCCAGGATGCCACTGGCCTTCTTGGCCACCTGGGCACACTGTTGACTCATGTTCAGTCGACTGTTGATCAACACCCCTAGGTCCCTCTCTCATAAGTAAGGCCAGGGGAGAGATTTTGACTCAGTCACCCACAAGTAAATTCATGTGGTTTATTACTTACCTGCCTATCTATCTATCTATCTATCTATCTATCTATCTATCTATCTATCTATCTATCTATCTATCTATCTTTCTATCTATTTTTATTGGCTTTCTTTTTTTCCTTCTTCTTCAAAATAGATAAATTCAGCAGTACTAAATGATCCTACAAGCTGTTCCAAAGAAAATATACTCAGGCAACCTGAGTCAGGGAGTAAAAGGAAATATTTCAACCTTATCTGATGGGACATGGCTGAAGGAAAAAAAAAATCAAACAAACCCAAAACCCAAACCCAAACACACACAAAAAAAACCCCAACCAACCAACCAACCAAAAAAATCCCAAGCCCAAATCAAACCAAACAACCAATCAAGATGGCTTTTTGTACTTAAATACAAATTCTTCTCTGACTTTCCCTTTTTCCTTCTTATCTGAGGAATAAATATATCTCCTACTTCTATGGGCTTGTCTTCCCTTGACAACACATAGCAGGACCAATGACAAGCTATCAGATCAAAAATGTTAAAATGTTGCAAAATATAAAACAAACCCAAATCAAAGAATGATTTGAGCTGAAAGGGACCTCCAAAGGATATCTAGCCCAAGCTCCTTGCATTCAGCACAGATATTCTCCTGTGGCAGTAACTTTAGGTCAAGACCTTGGGACTCTGTGTTCATCTCCAAAGTCTCATAGTCTTGGTTAAGCAACAAGTACAGGGTATCACACTGCACTTCAGCAAAACCTGGTTGTTCCACATGTGCACCTTTTTCTGAAGAGGAAATGCAGAGTTGAAACTTCTTTTTTGTCTCCACAAGTTTTTCTTGGCTCAGAAATTAACCCTGGCACTTAATTCAAATTTAATTCTGTTAGTGATTGTGAAGGTTTGGGAGTTCCACCCCCCCCCCCCCCCTTTTTCAA
>VWZE01025074.1:112840-128445 GCA_013396675.1 Eubucco bourcierii | reverse complement strand
GGGGTTAGAAGAAAAGTGGTTAGTGAGGATTAATCAGCAGAGGAGCCAGAGCCCAGAAGCTGCTAGATCCCACCAGCAACTCCTGCTCAAGCAAGCGACAGAGAGAGACTGACTTATCAATTGTTTTGGTTAGTGTTCCCAAACAATTCTCCAGCAAGCGTATGAGTGAAGTAGACATCATGATGTTTTCCTTTCACAGCCTATAGTGCAATTTTCTCCATTAAAATATTCTAATTAGCCTCAAACCAGCACAGTGATAGACACATAAGTCTTTAATGGTTTGTTTGTTTGAGAAAACATGAACACATAACTAAAAAAACACCCAAATATTAAAGTGTTCAAATTGCTCTGCAGAAGAATAAGTACGTAGGGATATCACTTTTTGAAAGTACTACCAAGAATAACCTTTTTTTTTTAAAATTTTTTATTTTCTAATGTAGAATAAGGGTCAAGAGTCTAAATACTGGAAATGTTATCTTTTTCACCTTTTATTTTCATGAAAAAAAATGTTTTTCAATAGTTTTTAATAGCAACCCCCCTCCAACATTTTATTCAAAAGTCCTATGGAATGCTTTCTGTCAGTCCGAATTGCCAGCTCTTAATATTTGTGTTACAGTTAGAATGGTAGTTAGTGCACAGAGATATCCATAGGGATACGAAGCAAGAGGGCAGGGATGACATCCAGAGGGACCTGGACAGGCTGGAGAGGTGGGCCTAGGCCAACCTCACGAAATTCAACAAGACCAAGTGTAAGGTCCTGCACCTGGGTAGGCACAATCCCAAGCACAAATACAGGCTGGGTGGTGAATGGCTGGAGAGCAGCCCTGAGGAAAGGGACCTTGGAGTCTGGGTTGATGAAAAGCTCAACATGAGCCTGCAGTGTGCACATGCAGCCCAGACAGCCAACCGAGTCCTAGGCTGCATCAAGAGCAGCGTGGCCAGCAGGGCAAGGGAGGGGATTCTGCCCCTTTACTCTGCTCTTGTCAGAACCCACCTGGAGTACTGTGTGCAGTTCTGGAGCCCTCAGCACAGGAAGGACATGGAAGTGTTGGAGTGGGTCCGGGCAGGGGCATGAAGATGCTCAGAGAGCTTCAGCAGCTCTCCTATGAGGACAGGCTATGAGACCTGGGGCTCTGCAGCCTGGAGAAGAGAAGGCTTCAAAGTGACCTTATAGTAGCCTTCCAGTATCTGAAGAAGGCAACAGCAGTGCTGAAGATGGACTATTTACAAGGCCTTATAATGACAGGATGAGATACAATAGGTTTAAACTGACAGAGGGGAGGTTTAAACTAGGTGTTAGGAAGAAATTCTTTCCAGTGAGGGTGGTGAGACACTGGCACAGGTTGCCCAGGGTGGTTGTGGCTGCTCCCTACATGCAGGTGTTCAAGGCCAGGTTGGACGAGGCCTTGAGTGACCTGTTCTAGTGGGAGGTGTCCCTGCATATGGAAGGGGGTTGGAACTGGATGATTTTTCAGCTTCCTCCCAACATGAACCACTCTATGATTCTAGTGAGAGGAAGAGTAGAAAGAAAGGTATAGTCAGACAGGGGAAAGAAAATGGGGGAAAAAAGGCTTTTATATTTCTATACATAAACATAAAGGTTTTCCATATTAAAAATTGTTCCTGTGACCATACCACAGGCAGAAACTGGTGGTGGGAAAAGCATTATTTCACTGTTTGGCAATTCCGTGACAACACTTGAGTGTTTCCAGCTGTCCTCATGAAAGATCTAAGTTCATGATAGAATGAAGAAAAGCTTTAGCACGCAGACATTTTCAGAGAGTACATGGTTCTTTTCAGATTCCCTTTTTTTCATGTCTAGCAAACAGAATTGCTTGCTTTTTAAGTATATGGCACTCTAGTGTGTCTCATCTTTTTGAATATACAGCTACAAGTCTTGCATTTTAATGAATGTACAGTTTTGTTGACGATTTAAGAGCAGGTTCTCCTCTTAGAGCCTTGGGATTTGGCAGTGATTTAGTGAAGATTTATTGTACTTTGTTGGTATCAAAAGAGAGGCTGGCAAATAGTTTCCAAAATCTCTTCTATGTGGTACTTTATTGTAGGGCAAACCTCAGTCATGTAAGAGCCTTCAAGAGGACACTTTTGGCTCTTCACTGTATATATGGCTTCATCTTCCAGTTCCTGAAAATATGCACAAACTGTGCTCCAAAGCTCATCACAAGAGCAAGTACTGGCACAAATTGCACTTCTGTATACAATCTGAAGGAGAAACCATACTGGAACAGGAAGAAAAACAGCTGTAAAAATCATAGGGGTATGCATGTTGTACGTGAGACCAACTGCAGAAATACAGAATCATAGAATGGTAAGGTTGGAAGGGACCTCAAGGATCATCTAGTTCCAACACCCTGACATAGGCAGGGACACCTCCCACTAGAACAGGTCACTCAAAGCTTCGTCCAACCTGGCCATGAACACCTCCAGGGAGGAAGTAGCCACAGCCTCCCTGGGCAACCTGTGCCAGTGCCTCACCACCCTCACTGGAAAGAACTTCCTCCTAACATCCAGTTTAAATCTCCCCTCTGCCAGTTTAAACCCACTGCCCCTAGTCCTGCCATTGCAAAACCTTGTAAATAATCCTTCCCCAGCCTTCCTGTAGGCCCACTTCAGATATTGGAAGGCTACTATAAGGTCACTTTGAAGCCTTCTCTACTCCAGGCACAGAGCCCCAACTCCTGTAGCCTGTCCTCATAGGAGAGCTGCTGAAGCTCTCTGAGCATCTTCATGTCCCCGCACAGACTCACTCCAACACTTCCATGTCCTTCCTGTGCTGAGGGCTCCAGAACTGCACACAGTTGTCCAGGTGGGGTCTGATGAGAGCAAAGGGGCAGAATCAGCTCCCTTGCCCTGCTGCCCACGCTGCTCTCGATGCAGCCCAGGACTCGGTTGCTGTCTGGGCTGCATGTGCTCACTGCAGGCTCATGTTGAGCTTTTCATCAACCCAGACTCCAAAGTCCTTTTCCTCAGGGCTGCTCTCCAGCCATTCACCACCCAACCTGAGGTTGTGCTTGGGATTGTGCCTACCCAGGTGCAGGACCTTACACTTGGTCTTGTTGAACTTCATGAGGTTGGCCTGGGCCCACTTCTCCAGCCTGTCCAGGTCCCTCTGGATGCCATCCCTGCCCTCTAGCAAGTCAACTGTGCCACACAGCTTGGTGCCATCTGCAAACTTGCTGAGGGTGCACTGATTCCTCTGTCCATGTCACTGACAAAGATGTTAAACAGCACTGGTCCCAGCACAATACATCATAGGATAACAGTTCCTGACTATTTCTAAGGGGACAATCACCAATAATAGCTAAATGTTTAACATAAACACTACAAAAGCAAAATAACCTGCTGTGCTCTCTTCTGTTTTATCTCAAACAGAGGAGCACAGAAGGTAATTATTCTAAAATAATGAGACTGTTTGAACAATACTAGCTCTGCTCACATTTTTAACTATATTAGCTTGCATCAAACTCAAAGAGATCAGCACATTCTTGTCATTATAATCAGAAAAAAAAATAAAACAAGAAAGAGGTAATACTATTACAGCTTTTATGATGTGCCTGCCTAATAAGGTATAAAGGCCCAAAGGAAGTAAATGAACATTGTATGAATAGTCTAAGTTTCAAGCTGGTAGATGAAACTGAATCCTATCAGAGATTTCAGTCACTGTTGTTTCACTCCCCTCTATGGAACAATCACCTCTGTATTCAACACTTTGTTCCTTAAATTATTTCATGTTAGCTCATTAACTAAAAATATTGATCTTCTTTTATTTATTTATTCACAGAATTTTCCATTAACAGTAAATGTTGATCAGTTTCCTCACTTACAGACACTTCCCATTCTTCCCACTGATGGAGACTCCATCTAGCTCAACCCCTCTTATTAAACCATATTTTTGTTAATTGTACTGTTTTCTCCCATTCCTTGAAGATATTATGCCATTTTCTGTCGTGCATCGAGGATTTATTTAGTTTCTTAACTTTTCTTCATGGAATCATGGAGATATTCAAAACCTGCCTGGNCCTTCCAGCCCCTGACATTCTGTGATTCTGTGAAAAGAATGGAAAAAAGTAATAATGATGACGCACATAATTTGTTTAAATGCATAACTGCACATTTATTTGCTATATTTACAGGTAACATATTTGAGTTTCACAGAAATAATAGTGCCTATTTCTCCTTAAAAGCATCCCTCCAAAATTAGACTTCAAAGAAAATTAAAGGTGAAATGTGACTTTTGCCTTGAAAGTAGCTTGTGATAGAAGGAATAGATCAAATGGGATTGAATTCTGCCCAGTGTATGGGTTTAGATATGATTCTTTTAATGTTTGGAATATAGGAAAAACTCATTAAACTGTATTGGACAAGACAAGGTACCATAGCAAGATTTTTGCATTGTTAGCAGGGAATTTTTGAAGAGGAATTAGAGCAGAAAGAAGCAGTAAAACTAGGTTGATGAATAATAAAGCAAACCTAAGTGGATAAGTACCTGGGAGCACTGAGACATTTGGAATATGTCAGATGAGGGGTGACATTATACCATACATGACTTTGCAAAGTGAAGGACAGAAGAGTAAGAGCCGGGAACTGAAGGGGCCATGTGAGTGACTATGGTTAATCTTTCCTTCTGCCCTCATTCCCTAGTTGCTGGTAGAAACATGCATCGCTTTATGTTTAGACTGAGAATTAATGAAACACCCTATACTTGCAAAAAAACCCTCTCCTTCTACTCTGTACCAAACTATTAAGACCTTTAGCTTTGCCATTAAAGAAAAAGAGATAACAAAGGCAGACAAAAAGTTTCAGCTTAGGACTGCTGTGACTGGTATAAAAGTTTTCTCATCAATGCTTTTTCAGTATGCATTTTCCAGCAAATACTGCAGGTAGAAGAACATACCTGGCTTTTATACTGTCCTGTTTTCTCCTCAGAATTGATTATCATGATGGGTTTTTAATTTAGACTTGTCAATTACAGTTTTCTTTCATTCAGTTTCTCTTCTTGAGAAAAATATTGAACAGGGCATCAGAGAAGAAAAAAAATAATGGCTGAGGGCTGAGGGAAATGGTCTGCAAATCCAAGCACACAGACCACACATACGCTACACTGACTGGCTCAGATTGTGCTGGGCAGGGCAAAATTTAATGACCATGAGTGCCAATGACATTCTGGGATGTATTAGAAGGGTTGTGATTAGTAGGTTGAGAGACCTCTACTCTGCCCTGGTGAGGCTGCATCTGGAGTACTGTGTCCAGTTCTGGGTCCCCCAGTTCAAGAGGGACATAGAACTGCTGGAGAGAGTCCAGCGCAGAGCCACAACGATGATTAAGGGAGTGGGACATTTCTCTTACAAAGAGAGACTGAGGGTCATGGGGCTCTTTAGTTTAGAGAAGGGACTAAACCTTACCATTCTATGATTCTATAATATGAAGGAAGAATTATTAACATTTTGGAACCAGTGAAATGTAAAAGTAGTTTTCATCCCTAGGCTCTAAAGGAAGATGTCTGTTTTATGTGGGTTTGGTTGGTTGCTTGCTTGGTTGGGTTTTTTTCTTGTCTGATTGGGTTTGTGGGGTTTTTGTTTGTTTGGAATTGTTTCTTTGGTTTGGTTTTGGTTTTGGTTTTTAAATGAAGATTTATTAAATGGAGGAAGGAGTGACAGAACACTGGAATGGACTCATCAGGGTGAGTTGTGGAGTCTCCCTCTCTGAAGATATTCAAAACCCTTCTGGATGTGTTCCTGTGTGATCTAATGTAGGTGATCCTGCTCTGGCAGCAGGGGGGTGGACTGGATGATCTTTCAAGGTCCTTTCCAGCCCCTGACATTCTGTGATTCTGAAAAAAAAAAAGGGAAAGAAAAGAAAAATAAACAAAAGCAGAAGACTAACCAGCTGCAAAGGCTGAAAATTCACAGGTTTGGATGTATCCATCCTTCAATTATTAGACTGACCACCTCTCACCAAACTAAAATAAGCTCTTTCCCCACATTGGCTTTGTCTTCATGTTCTCATTTTGAGCAGTAAGAATGGAAAATAAGAATATCTACCACACTTTCTCTGCAACAGACAGGAAGAAAAAGAAGCTCCCAACTTCAAAAAATAGTGTTTTGTTCAGGCAGGAGATCTCAGTAATGTCTTTATTTAGTACTTTCTGATCTGCTGTTTGGATAGTATTGCTATGTTAGGAATACAGACAGATGGTGCTTTAAGGTAATTGCAAAAATTAAACAAAAGGCCTTTAACTGAGTCAAATGAAGAGGTTATTTTGAGGGCTTAGCTATGAAAAAAATAATTATAGAATTTTCCAAAGACTATAATTGCAACTGCTCTAATAGAAAAAAATGCATAGGCACATCAAATGAAGAAAAAAAAAAATCTCCCTTCTCCCCATGTATCAAATCATTAACCAAAAAGTTAATAATTAGTATTTTAATATTAAAACACCCTCCTTATAAAACTAAAATTGATGACACTGTTTAATATAAATATTCCAGGAAAATTACATTCAAATAACTATGACTTTGAATGCCAGAAAACTGATATGAAGATTAGTGTTTATTGCCAACAGGAATGTGACTGAGGCCCTGTCCCTGGAGACATTCAAAGTCAGATTTGATATGTCCATGGGCAGCCTTATCTAGTAGGAGGTGTCTCTCTTTACTGAAGGGGGACTGGACAAGGTGATCTTCAAGGGTCCCTTCCAACCCTGTGCATTCTGTGAATCTGAGAATTACTTGTTTGTTGTTCATACAGCTTCTGTTGAGTTAATTCTACACTAATGACACAGACATTAAGTAAAAATAGATGTTTCCAGGCTAAGTAAAATTCCTGCCAAGAAATTAATATTAATGTAAAAACTTACGATTAGCATGTATGACATTAATGTGTGAGATGCATCCATAGATAGAAGACTTTGTAGAAGAGTAAAGGTCAAGGACGACTTTCTAGTGGGAGAAAAAATTATTAGCAACTCGATATTGCTCAGTCTGGAGACAAGAAGGCTCTGAGGAGACATTAATGTGGTCTTTCAGTATCTGAAGGGGACCTACAAGAAAGCTGGGGAGGGACTTTTTAGGGTGTCAGGTAGTGATAGGACTGGGGGGGAATGGAGCAAAATTGCAAGTGGGTAGATTCAGATTGCATGTTAGGAAGAAGTTCTGCATCATAAGGGTTGTGAGACACTGGAGCAGGTTGCCCAGGGAGGTGGTGGAAGCCCAATTTGAAGGTCTGTACGGCCAAACAGGATGTGGCTCTGAACAACGTGAACTAGTGTGAGGTGTCCCTGCCCATAGCAGGGGGTTTGGAGTTAGATGATCCTCGAGGTCCCTTCCAGTCCTGTCAATTCTATGACTCTAAGATCCTTCCATGTGAGACCTTTAGTAATCAAACCATTTACAGGATAAGGCAAGCAGTAATTTCAGTTGTGCTGTAAATATACAGGGAAATACACACCTTTGTAGGAGAAGCTGCAGAAAGGCAGAAGCGTGCTGAGCTATAAAAATTCTATTGACTCAGCTTAGGCAGCATGGTGGAAAATGTACATTTACTTCAATACAGCAAAGATAAAACTAATCCATCCTGTTAAGGTAACAAATCTGATTGAGTGAAATAAGAAAGGATTAATAAATCCATCATCTATTATGCCACAGGATCTTCCATTTAGGAGCATTTAATTAAAGAAATTGGTAAGCGTGCCCTATTTCCAGCACATTTAAATAATTTTAATTTATCGTGTGATTGTTTTAGAAGAACATTTCAACTTAGGAAGAAGTTCTTTACAGAAACAGTGATTGGCCATTGGGATGGGTTGCCTGGGAAGGTGGTGGAGTCACCATTCCTGGAGGTGTTTTTAAAAGAGGCTGGATGAGGCACTTAGTGCCATGGTTTAGTTAATTAGAAGGTGTTAGTTGATAGGTTGGGCTCAGGTTGGAACCTGGTTAATTCTGTAATCCTGTGACTCTGTCACACATTGTCTGTTATAACTGTTACAGAAAAAAATACATCAAGCCTCACGCTAAGTACGTATGTATGGAAATAAAAGCAACATGATGCAGAAAGAAACAAATTCTACACTTTATCATGCTTTAAAATAACAAACGCACATAAAATAGAGTAAAAAAAATAATTTTAAAAAGTTCTAAATAAATGTGAATGTTGTATTGCCAGAATATGGGAAACACCTCTATAAAAAGATGATTTTTTTTTTCAAAAAATAATATGTATGGCATCTGGTAGCACAAAGGACTGGAGAAATATATAGAACAGGCTGTGCAGATATTGTGGCAGTGTGGGCAAGTGGAATTTCTTATTCATAGCTTGTGAAACTGCCAACTTCTAGCAAACTTCCCTGCTGAACATCACAGACTGTGACATTAAGAAGGCTCTTGACCTTGCCCGTATGCTCCCTAAAACTGGTTCCTTTTTCCTGAGCACTCAGTCATGTCCATATTACAAGGGGTTTTCCCACTTCCCTACTTATAAAAAGCCCCGCCAACTACAACAGTAACAAAACAGGGAACTGTGTCATCACTGAGCTCGAGTCTTACTTCACAGAAGCTTATGGTAGCATTAAGGAGTCCGTCTTGCATTCCCCACATCTATGTCTTTGGCTCTGACATGCAGCCCTTCAAACAGAACCCCATGCAACAGTGTCCTTGAAAAACCTTACAGGTCTGAGAAAATAGGAAGGGAAAAGGGAGCTCTAGAAAAGGAAGCAGATCTGGCAAACAACAGCTTCTCACTCTTTTCTGCCCTTGCTTATCTCGGTCATCTTCTACCACCTGTGATCAGTATTACCTTCACACAAAGAAATACTTACCTATTCTTTGACTTTTTAGTAGTACTTTTGTCGAGTTGCTGGATGCTGCTGTCAGTCAGCTTTGACCTGGTAATTCTTTACAATTCAGGTCATTCATCAAAGCTTGTGATCAAGGTGAGATGAGCAACAGCCTACAATGAACTTCAGGGTAGAGAAAGCCACATAAAGACAGGTGTCAGTGCTAGAATTGGCTCAGGAACAGCAGCATCCTTGTTTCTGCTACTCTATTTCTTCCTTGAAAAGTGTAATTCGTGCTTGCTGAAATCCAGACTCACTAGACATTTACAGGTATTTGAAGCAGTGTTTTAGCCTCAGTAAGTTCATCAATCCATTATATACAGGAGCAGACCTCTAATTATTTTTTTTTAAAGTGTTTTTATAGGCTGTGTCCCACTGGGCTCCAGTATTTTGTCAGTCAGCAGAGACCATTTGCTATTTACAGGGCTGGCTGAAATGTCTTTGGGATTGACATTTATTTCAAAAGCACAATGTTAGTGTTTGAGGAGACAATATTCTACAACCTGGGGATCAGAAGGCATCTAGTTATTTGTGACAATGGTGACAATGCTTTGTCCTACTTGTAATCAGCCCTACTATTCAGACGAGTAGTTCACATGTATCCTCAGCTGTTGCAGTTGGATAATAATTGGTCATATAACAGATGACTGCAGATTATCACTGTAAGGAGCTGCCAAATCAGATAACCACAAAGACCCCTGCCCCACACACAGATTGGAGGGAAAGTAACAGAAAGAAACCTCTGCACTGCGATCAGGAGTTTAATAGGATCATGCACTCTACACTTACCTCATCAAAAGCAAAACCAGCAGCAAAAGCCTGCTTCTAGCTCACCCATCCAAGCAAGCAGATGCCAGAACAACAAAAAAAAAAAAAAGAGAAACACCCCAAAACCAGAAACCAGCAGCAACAGCAGCTAGAACAGCAAGGCTCCTGTGTCACAATCTGAACTTACCATAGAATCATAGAATGGTTTAGGTTGGAAGGGACTTCAAAGATCATCCAGTTCCAACCCCCGACCATAGGCAGGGACACCTCCCACTAGAACAGGTTACTCAAGGTCTCATCCAACCTGGCTTTGTACATGTCCAGAGAGGGAGCAGCCACAACCTGCCTAGACAACCTGTGCCAGTGCCTTACCACCTTCACTGAAAAGAACTTCCTCCTAACATCCAGTTTAAATCCCCCCTCTGCTAGTTTAAAACCATTACTCCTCATCCTGTCATTACAAGACCTTGTCAATAGTCCCTCCCCAGCCTTTCTGTAGGTCTCCTTCAGATACTGGAAGGCTGCAACAAAGCCTCCTTAAAGCCTTCTCTTCTCCAGACTGAAGAGCCCCAACTCTCTTAGCCTGCCCTCATAGCAGAGCTGCTCCAGCTCTCTGAGCATCTTTGTGGCCTCCTCTGGATTGAGGTCTGTGGTAATGGGTTGGACTTGATGGTCTTTGAGGTCTCTTCCAGCCTTGGTGATACTCTGATACTGTGGATTCACTCCAACAGTTCCAAGTCCTTCCTGTGCTGGGGACTCCAGAACTGTATACAGGACTCCAGGTGGGGTCTGATGAGAGCAGAGTAAAGGGGGAGAATCTCCTCCCTTGCCCTGCTGGACACGCTGCTCTTGATGCAGCCCAGGACTCAGCTGCTGTCTGGGCTGCACTCACACTGCAGGCTCATGTTGAGCTTTTCATCAACCCAGATCCCCAGGTCCTTTTCCTCAGGGCTGCTCTCCAGCCATTCACCACCCAGCCTGTATTTGTGCTTGGGATTATGTCTATGCAGGTGCAGGACCTTGCGCTTGACCTTTTTGAATTTCATGAGGTTGGCCTGGGCCCACCTCTCCAGCCTGTCCAGGTCCCTCTGGATGGCATCCCTGCCCTCTAGCAAGTCGACTGTGCCACACAGCTTGGTGTCATCTGCAAACTTGCTGAGGGTGCACTGATTCCTCTGTCCATGTCACTGATAAAGATGTTAAACAGCACTGGTCCCAGCACTGTACCCTGAGGGACATCACTTGGCGCTGGTCTCCAGGTGGACATTGTGCCCTTGATCACAAGTCTCTGAATGTGACCATCCAGCCAATTCCAAATAGTAGAAAACAACAACAAAACCAATCACTGAACCACACATCTGTTACTGAAGGATGAACAAATCAAGGGACCTTATCTGTAATCTCACCACCTCAAATACTGATTCTCTCATGGTGCTCCATGTCAAGCCATTGAATTTCACCATCAGCATTATTTTAGGTATAAAAGGTAGTAGTCATGCTTAACTACCTGTGTCATATGACTTATGAAAATTCACTAATTCATAGTAACATTTTAAGATATTCATTAAAAAAAAAATTTCATTGAACACTACCAGAGTAATTTTATTATAACTCCATTAATCTTGCTAGCAGAAACATCTGTGCATTTATTCCAAAAGTGTCTGCTTAAACTGATAAGCATGCTTCAAAGTCCTGTAGCTGGAATACATAAACATGTTGATAATGTGCCCTGTACTCCAAGCAGCACCTGGATACAACTTACCCTCAATAACAAACAGAAACCCCCACTTTTCAACCTTTGATGACGAACTTTCATTCTTTATCTACTTAGCACACTACCTCTGGATGTCCATCTCTGCTTCTCTGACTCTTCACCTGTCATCCTTTTTTGAGATCTCAGCCTTCCAGGGGTTTAAAAAACGTCTGTACATTATATTTTTGAATGAATTTATTTTGATAGTCTTTAAAGTGGGGAAATCACAGGTCTCCATTTATTTTAGCATTTTTAGCAGAGCTGTGCATATTAAGTAGTTTACATTGATAATGGAATGGCAAAGAGGTGGTCAGTACTGTGCACAGTAATGGTCTACATTTTGAAGTGAAAATAAATGTATGTAAAATCATTTCATTCAATGTCAAGGATTAGGCAAAGTTGTTGTTGTTGTTATTGTTATTATTAATATTATTATTATTCCAGCACTCATTATACACTTGATAAATACATTATCTATCCACTGCATTTTCACTGAGACAATGACTGTCTGAATTTCTACAACAGCAGCAATAATAATTAGGAACTAAAATTGTCTACAATGCACAGTAAGTTCACTGAAAGAACACAATTCTAAGTGGGTTTTAGGTGAGTACTTGGTGCTTACAGTGGATCTGTCCTAATATGGATCACAGGATCACAGAAAAGATGGTCTGACAAGGCAAGGCAGTGGTGTTGCTCTCTATGTGTGAGAGCAACTGAGAGTTATTGAGTTCTATCTGGGGGCAGGAGACATAGAACAGGTTGAAAACTTGTGGGTAAGATTTAAGGGACATGAAAAGGGGGCTGAAACTGTTGTGCATGTCTGCTACAGACCACTAAATCAAGAAGGTGTCCATGAGCCTTCTACAGTCAACTGGAGGTAGCCTCTAGAAACACTCCTTGATACTCATGAAAGACTTCAGTCATCCTGATATTTGTTGGAAAACTCACACAGCAGGTAGTGGAGAATCACCAAGGAGAGGTGCACTGTACTGACTAAGAAAGAAGGACTGGTTGGGGACCTTCAGGTTGGGAACAGCCTTGGCTACAGTGATCGTGACATAGTGAAGTTTAGTATTATACAAGGTAGAAGCAGGAAGATAGGCAGGAAGCTATCGATATATATTTAACCTGTCATTATGAATATCATTGTTGATTGAGTACTTTGAGTACATGTATGAGCTTGATACTTAAAAAAAAACAAAACAAAAAAAACACTACCATGAAAAAACCACAAAAAAACCCAACCAAAAAACCAAAAAACCAGGTGGTTAAGAATTGTGCTTGTTCGTATACTCAGAAGATCCTTGCCAAGTCAGAGCAATCAGAGCATTGGATATGATTCCTTGAAAACTAATATATCCAATTTCACAAACAATGCATTGGTCATTAGAAGCATCCACTTTGAGACCACAGTCTCAACCAGCAGGCAAAAAAAGGCTTCACTCCTATATTTAGGGTTTCTACAATCATTTCTATGCATATTAGAAAGTTAAATCATGCAATTGAAAATTTTACTTCATTTCAAATTAAAATACAAGTACTTTTTTATTTGTAACCCTGTCATAGGATGGCTTTAGTTGGAAGGGATCTCTAAAGCCTATCTAGCCAACACCCTACTGCAGCCAGCAGGGACATCCTTGACTAGATCAGGTTGCCCAGAGCCCTGTCAAGCCTCATCTTGCATATCTCCCGGGTTGGGGGCCCAAACACCTCTCTAGGCAACCAGTTCCAGCACTCCACCACCTTCATAAACCAACAACCAAAAGCCATCCAAAAGGTAGAGATGAAATGCCAGATGAATTTTAAAATAAACTTATGAGCAACATCTCCAATACTTGGTGTCTTCTGCAGCTCCCCAGAAGTAGCGTTTTCTATGTACCAGATTGAATCTTTATGTCTTTCTTTTTCCTTCTTGTAACGACACTGAAGAGCACCCATGGTTTTGATCAAGCAGAAAAACTATGAATAGGTGTGCAGAACTCTTAAGAAGTGAATGTGTAGGAAAGAGTATCTTCCAATGTTTTAAATAGTTTTGCTTTCCCTTCTCCCTTTAAAATGCAACAGATGTTAACAATCATGGCTGCTTCCTCTGAAATTAAAAGAGTTTAAGATTTAATAAAACCTGTTCATACCAAAATCCTGCTGTACATAACTGTCTAGTACAACTTCGGTGTGTTCTCCAGTTAAGTCTTGCTGTCTTCCCTCTAACACCATCTTTCCTTAAAAATGCAGCTAGACACTCCCTCCTCCTTCTCAGAGGCCTCCTTAATTGGTTCAGCAAGGTTGCAGAATACATCTTCCCACACTAACTGAATCACAAAGCATTTTAGATGCTTTTTCTCACACCTATACCCACCAGACAGAAAAAGAACTTTCAATTACTCGCTTCTTAGGAATTCAGCTCTGTGGGATATCCAGGCTCCAGAGGGAACCCCTGTTGATTACCTCATTTTAGTTATAACACATAAAACCTATCTAAGGTGTCTTTACCAGTCTGGTTTGGTTGAAGCTGATAAATTAAAGACAACTTGCTTGAATGGCAGAGGATTCAGTGAAGGGATGAAGAATATGAAAACAGAAAACTCGCTTTATGTCTTCTCTTTCTTTCTTTCTTTCTTTCTTTCTTTCTTTCTTTCTTTCTTTNGTTATATAATGTCAAATAATCCAAAATCTTTAGAATAGAGAATTGAAAGAAGTTTTATTTCATTCCTTCCCCATTTAACCAACCTCCCTTCCTTCCTTCCTTCCTTCCTTCCTTCCTTCCTTCCTTCCTTCCTTCCTTCCTTCCTTCCGTCCTCTCTTCGTCCCTTCCTTCCTCTCTTGCTTCCTCCCTCCTTCTCTTTCTNTCCTCTCTTGCTTTCTCTTCCTTCCTTCCTTCCTCTCTCTCTCTCTTTCTCTTTCTCTTTCTCTTTCTCTTTCTCTTTCTCTTTCTCTTTCTCTTTCTCTTTCTCTTTCTCTTTCTCTTTCTCTTTCTCTTTCTCTTTCTCTTTCTCTTTCTCTTGTTATCTGCTTGTTTATTTATCTTCTTATTTATGTATTTTCACTATGAGATACAAATAAGGCAGTGGAAGTTCTTTTATCCCAAATAAAATGTGTTAGCATCAATTTGCATTGTGTAGCTTTTGATTGCTATACAATTTCAGACTGCCATCTGTAAAATGAGGATAATAAGCCCAATTACATTCCACCTACAGCTGTTGAGGCTTTCACCTTTCATAGTCTATGTCAGAGAAGTGCTGAATAAGGTATTTTCTATTTTCTCACAAGTTTTCCCAGCTTTCAAATAAAAATATGACTCTTTTGTTTTATTATCAGTGTTATTTTTAACTTAGTTTTAAGAAGGAACTCTCTTTTCAAGTGGCAGACTCCATTATCTTTAATGTTAATTCAGCAACTGATTTTGCCCAGACTTTGATAACGTGTCAGACTGAAGTGTGAGGAGATTTGTATATTCATTGACTGTGATGACTGACATTTCCAGTGAACCACAGTGATTTCAAGCATGCAATCATTAGTTTAATTTCTATTTATTTAATTATTTTTAAATGATTCTGCGACCACAAAATCTCTTTGGAAGTTCTTCCAGATAAAGAATTTTGTCATACTTTATATGCTAGTGTAATGACACCTTTGTTCTGTTAATGTCACTGCTACCCAGAAATATCCATCTGATTCACTAATAATCATGATGAACTTTTCAAAATTAAATAATGTGTTGATTGCTTGAACTTTATTTACTCTTAGTTACCAAGTTTTAATTGGGATGAGAGAATACATTCTCATTACAAATGACTTGCTATTAATTAACTGAGAACTATGTTGGAGTGACACAATCTCTTGGACAGAATGAAAAGATGGAATTTTTAATCTAATTTTAAAGGCTAGCTTCTTCATGATTGGAATGGCCACAATGTCTGAGATCAAGAAGCTTGGTAGGATGAAATTTCAGTGACGGAAGAGGAAGACTAAAGACTAAAAAAAAGTAAAAAGTACCACTTCAGTTTCTATATGAATTTCATTTTACTGCCTAAATTATAGACCTTGGTAAAAGCGGAGATGTGTGTATAAATATAAACCTATGTAGAAAATGGAAAAAATGACAGAGCTAGGCAGGGTAGTGAAACTGGAATTCCAGCAGACTGACTGCAGTAGAAGGGAAAAAATGTTTTAGTCATGAGAAACACTACATCACTGCTCTTCACTGATGAGGCTTACTGGGACTATGCAATA